>NNCF01125912.1:174242-225771 GCA_002313205.1 Laupala kohalensis | reverse complement strand
GCGTAACTGCATTTTTCCTACCTGTACAGAATTTTAGGGCTCAAATGACCTAGATGTCGACGAGCCGTAAAGCCCCACAAAAAAAAAATGACAAGCTGAAATAATTCAACAATAAAGTTGTATACACATACTGATACATAGGTTAAACTATGATTTCGATTGCACACATTACGAAAAAAAAGTAAAATCGTATAAGGTGAATTCTAACTCCTACTAAAACTTTAGAACGTAATTGACTTTTAAATGAAATGAATGTCATATTGACCCTGTAATTCAGCTTAACTTTCTCAATTTTCCCTACGTTATTTTTTAGCAATCGAGATCAATACGATATGATTCGAATCGTGCAATTATCGTACTTTGTGTTTCAGGTCAATTTCTCAGTTATGACTTTTACTATATTCTACAGATACTTAATAAGATATTTTGAAACTTTAAAATATATATTTATTTTTGAAAGTTTTGTTTCTATAATCATTACTAATCAATTTTCTATAAGTAATATTATTAGTGTCTATCTAAGTTAAATTACTAGTGTCTATCATTGCAGTTGAAATCGATTTATCTTACCACCTTTTTTTGTAGACTATCTATCACAAATATATTTCAATCTGTAGAATACAAACTCAACGTTTCGACTTTTGTTCAAACCATCCTCAGGAAATAATAAACTTGGTTCTTGACCGCTTGATTGTTACACCATAAAAACTAAAAAACAAAAACAATGAGCAAAAATACAGAAACAGGTATCGTAATATGACATATAAACAATTCAGGCATATATACCTTATCTGTACCCGACTGTAGATTCACTGCTTCCCTTGTATTTTTTATGTAACATTTCCGATATGCAACGTTTCCAATTATTTTCTTCCTTATCTAATTTTAAAATATTATTCCAATACATTACATGATTGTGGTCCTTCGAGTGTGATATTATAACTCCATGGTCACAAGAAGCAGTAATATGTCTCTTGTGTTCTTTAATTCGAGTTTGAAGCATATGCTTAGTTCGCTCAATATGCGATGAATTGCAATTTTCACAGTGACGTTTATATACTACATTATCTGGGGACACACAAAATAAATGCAGTATATAAAATACATTGTAAAAATTGCAATGCATTGTATGTTGAGCAAACTAAGCTTAAGTTTCAAATGCAAATTAAAGAACACAAGAGAAATAAGTGCTTCAAACACATGAAACACACATTGAATTTATTGTGGGAATATTCTGAAATTGTTACAGGAACGCTCTAATTTATTGAGTAGTTCTCAACTAAAGGAAAGTTTGAATTTCTCGCTCGTATTTCAATTGGATCAGTAAATAATTAGCACTCATAGTTAAATAAAGTAAAATATTATAAGTGTTTGATTATATTAAACTATTTTCAGACTTTCAATACAATGCTTGACAAAATCCTCTTATCTTTGTTAATTATCCATATTGTAATTACATCTGTAGAACTTGAATGTAATTATTGAATTAAATGATCATATTTTCACAGACAGGATTTATTGCCTTAGACAGAACAGGATCACAGACAGGATTCTGCCTTAGGGACCTTGATCGGAATTGATGGAATGGTCCCTTGCTTGCTTCCGGAGAGTAAATTAGTTTATTGTCCTCCACATGGTCATATGCTGCTTTTTTTTACAATAAATTTATTATTATTATCTATTAAAGAAACTACACAACATTTTGCCCCCACATTGGGCCATCATTAGGCACTGACAAACAATTATTGTTATGGTTGTACATTCCAGACATTTGTAATTTATCAACTATGCCTTTCATATGCAGTATTTCATCTTGACAGCTATGATTGAGTCTAATTTTATTTGCAAATTTACCCAAACTCAAAATGGCATTAAATAATTAAGGCAATTGTTTACATGCATGTTCTCTTCAAGTACTCTGTAGTGGCAAGGTGGAGACATGAATACTGATACCTTGGAGGTAGTTCATGTACTTGCAACAATTTGAATTCAATTTTAATATTAAAATAAATTTTAAAACAAATGGTGCAAAGTTAAAATGTAAAATTATGATTCCTTTAAAGTCTTTTAAAGTCCTTTAAAGTCATTAGAACCAGAGATATTAAAAATATAGTATAGCGATGCACTAAAAGTGCATTGAAAATGCACATTTATGCAATTATCTAGCTAATGACAAATTTAAAGTTTAGATTTAACAAGAATTGTAATGAAATGGTGTAGCAACATACCTTGAAAGCAAAAGTTTGACTGATGTGGCTCTGCGAGATGGTGTCCACAATCAAGTTATGTATTAAATTTGAATTATTGCAGATTTGTAAAATTAGGAAGTTGTACGCATGTTTTTTTAAACCAGTAAATAAAAGTGTTTGATCTTACTATATAGACATATTTTATTTTTTCCTGAGTAAAAATAGATTAGTCTAAGGAAAATCTTGGGCAATGCTGGGTAATCAGCTAGTGTTTCTATAGTTGCTCAAATTTTTAGTATTTAAGTCACAGCTTGGCAAATACCTATCTCAATGTTGAAAGAAGAAAATTCTTGTATGTGCTCTTAAATAAAATATATAAATTTATTGTCAAAAAACAGTACAAACTGCGTATGACCACGTGGAGGACAATAAACTAATTTACTCTCCGGAAGCAAGCAAGGGACCATCCCATCAATTCCGATCAAGGGCCCTAAGGCAGAGGCGGATTCAAAAATTTCAGCAAAAGTTCCTAGATAAGATAAAAAGTTAGCTGCGAGTTATAATACATATATAATGTCAATATGTTTGTAATTTAACGCAAATATGTTTGTAAATTTACATGTACAAGTTATTATCGAACTATAGATTATTCTGAGTATAGTGTTTAAAAATCATAAGAGTTGAAAAAACACTAAATTCACGATTTATTGTTACAATAAACACGCCCCTAGACAAAGCCTAGAGAACCTGTATAAGAACTCCGCCTCTACCCGAAGGAAAAACGGAGAAAAACCCAAGCCAGGATTGGTAGTGTTAGTGTATGATTTAATTATTATATTTTTTCAAACAATTTTGATCATTAAGCATGTCTTTCCTATTGCAAAGGTATAAGATGAATTACCATTTTAGTACATTTTAAAATGGCTTTCCATTTTAGTATATAGATAATGTATTTGATTTTAAATAAATTGATTACAGATTGTTATTTTTACTTTTTGTTCTTTTATACTTTGAGTTGAATTTTATAGATATAAGGTAATAAACATTCAAATTCTTCCGGACAAATTACTTATTTCCAAACATTGAATGTGGCAAAGTTGGTGGAGCAATTGTTGTGAATCATGTTAAAGGCTACACATGTAGGTACATTGGTAAAATATCAACAAACAATGTTGTAACTCGGTTATAGCATGCTCCATTGTAATATATACTGCACTATCCAGTAAAAAATTGAAAGCAATTAGATGCCATTAGAATAAAAGTCATTAATAGACAAATTACTCACACTTCTATTATAGGGCACAGAAAAATACATTGTAGAGCTACAGATCTGGGGGAGAGAAAAAAAGGTTGATTAGAACACAAATTCTGAAACAAATTTTTTAATACATTATTACAAAGTGGTTTTTAACATGTATATTAAGGATAAAAGTGAATATTTTCATATTTTTTAACTTCAAAATTCATTGAAATTTCTACTAATATTAAGGACAATTTAGATACAATGGTATTTTCAACTCTCTTCTCCTTTTCTATTAAATGCCTCTTTCATTAACGTATTATGAGACACAGTAAAATATATTAACTTCAGTATGATGTACTCTGAACAAGAAACAAAGTGTGATACTCTGATATTGCAACGTCAACAGCCAGGTGAAAATTGCGATGGACCGGGACTCGAACCCGGGACTTTCTGCTCTGGCCACAGGTGTGCTATCCACTGCACCACCTGCCTCGACTCACAAGCTCGTACGTAACTTCCACCTGGCCTGATCCGGTGAACCTGGGTCACATCCCCCTTCACGGGATAAGCGAGCACAGGTGGCTCCAATGCTGGTAGCTCTTAATCCCAGTTTTCGTGTACCTACGTGTCGTATGCATATGTTGAGAGTTAATACTCTGATATTGTCACTACACAATCAAATTTGTCTGTAAACTCATTTAGTAATGTACCAGTCGTGGTAGAAAAGTAGTCATAAGGTAGTAATGTAAAGGGTGAGCAGAAAACAAATCTCTATCACAAAATATTTAAGAAAATTAATACTTAACTTAATTAATCAACATTTGTATTGCTGTTCACTTAAGTTGGATATTTTATGAGGGAGGGATTGATGAAGTTCATCATATAAAAACAAGGGTGTTGTCCACTAGCAATTATTTTAATGTGATTGTAACTTGTAGAAAGCTTGTATCTTACAAAATAACTTCTGAGCAACTCAATTACTTATTGGCAACTTTTTATCAATTTACTTTAGGAAGTTCCTTGTAATTGTTTGTATTTATTTTTACTTATATACTCACATACAGCACTGAGGATGCACATGGAAGCATACAAGAAAAGCATCTTTCAACCAATTAAATAAATTACTAATTATACATCAAGGTCATTCACATCAAATCATCCAGGAATGTATCCCAGTCACAGATTTTAATGAAATTTTGTGTAGTTGTTTATTTTATGTTGGATACTAGATGATTTCCAAAATTTTATAAGATTCCGTTCATTATCTTCCAAAACATGAATTTTTAGTTATGCGAAATACTGCCGGTTTTTCTCAGCTCACAAAAAATTAACCCAACATAGTTCTGTGATTATTGTTCTAAAATATTAATGTTACATTCGATTTGTGGTATATTTAAATTAATAAATCTCAAATTTAGAGTTCATATAATACCTTATAAACAATATTTTCCATACAATCTGTAACTGGATAATAATGCATACTTCTACACCTTTGTGTGTGTGTGTGTGTGTTTCATTAAATACAAATTTTTTGGTATTCTATTAATATTATAATATTTACCAAAATATTTTTATTCTTATCTCAGGAGTGTGCTGAAATGTTAAATCCTCCTCTTCCTTAGGGCCCTTGATCAGTATTGATAGGATTGACCCTTGCTTGCTTCCAGAAAGTAAATTAATTTATTGTCCTCCACTTGGTCATATGCAGTTTGGACTGTTTAACAAAAAAATTATTATTATTATTTATGCAGCTTACACAGAATTTTATGCTGTTTCCAATGGTATAATTAATGTTCACGTTTTAATTTATCATCAGAGCTAATATTAGCTCTAAATTGGATAAAAATTGTAAAATAAAAACCTGACACAGTTTTAGAAAAAATATTATATCTCATTTCTGTCACCTGACAAACTGTGAAATTATACATCCCTAGTAAGACGACAGTTTTACAGCACTTCTACAATCATAATTCAGTAAGAAAAATACCTGCATAAAATAAAAATGAAATACTCTCTTCAAGCATTACAGGTGGCATGAACTGCTTGTTGGAAACAATTTTTAATTTCATCAGAATGTTCTAAGAAGAAAAAGTGACTAAAGATTTTTGGTTTCCGTCCATATTTCAAGTCAAATGAGCAGATTGTATGTTGAGAAAAAGTCATTTTAGAATTTAATTGTACAAGTTCAATAATTATTTAATCTTATAGATTTGTTGTCAATACATTCTGTTTCAGGAGAATTACTCATTAAATAAATAAAATAAATTTATTGTCAAAAAAGCAGTGTAAACTGCATATGACCACATGGAGGACAATTAACTAATTTACTTATTAGTAAAATTGAAAAAAAAAACAAAAACAAACAAAGGAATCAATGTATTAACAGATTTTCATTCTCATCAGTATGCTTTATTCATTCCTTTTCAGTTTTCATCCTTTTTAGACAAGTTTGAAACCTTTTTCACAGTGTACACAATATTTTAAAAGGGTTAGTTGTAATGAACAATTTTTTGGGTAAACTGGAAGATTTTTCAAAATAAAAGTTCCTTAGTTTTAGAAAAAGTGAAAATTATGAGAAAACAAAAATTCATTCATTTGCTTTTGAGGCTATTATAATGAGCCTCCAACTTCCTGTGGGAATGGGAAGTGCATCAATTTACGCTAGTGAGCAAGCCAGTATTTTTTTTTTTCATTTTTCAGCTTTCTATGTACCAGGTAACCAAATAATTATTTGTTAAATATTGACTCTGAAAAAAAGAGCTTCATTCATTAAAATCATCATTTTCTTATAAATATGCATATTTTACTGATAACAATATACTCATTCTTTACTCAAATATTAATGACCCTTTTGAAGAAAATTCAAGTATCTTTCAATGTGTTTGTAAAGCAATACAGTAATTCACAAAAGGAAATGATCTACATTAATGATAACATGAGAAATATGAAAAAACCCATAATCATTCACAGTTGACTATTGTTTGCCTTGTTTATATTTTTGTAAGACAGAAAATTCTATTTATTTCACTTCAAATGAACATAAAGGAATATAACAGTAAATTAAATGTTTATTTAATTAAGATAAAGCCAAGCTTTATAGAGAAATCTTATTTGTAGGTCACGAGTACAATGAATGAATGCCAAATAACATACGGTAATGAATAGGTGCAGACTATTCTTTGGAGAATTTTATTTATTAGTTTGTATATTTAATATGAGGGTATCTACATAATATGAAACATCCATTTATCCAACTAGGACTCGGAGAACAATCCAACAAAATTTCCAAAAATTGTTTGATATGACATTTGAATGTGGCAAATATTACTTATTCTGATCTAAATTACATCTAAAGTTCAAAATATATTCACTGGAAAATAAACAAATCACATCATAAAGCATCATGGAAAATACTAATACATTCAATCAAAGGGTTAAAAAATATTTTTACGCATTTTTTACTCTTAGCTAGGTTTGACTTATTAATAGGAAAGGTTCAGCTATTTAATGATAATTATTTATGATAAAGTATTAAACGTAACACACAGTACTTTTTAAACTATTATGTATTTATTAACCAGTTTTAGCATNTTTACTCTTAGCTAGGTTTGACTTATTAATAGGAAAGGTTCAGCTATTTAATGATAATTATTTATGATAAAGTATTAAACGTAACACAGACAGTACTTTTTAAACTATTATGTATTTATTAACCAGTTTTAGCATGTAAAACAAGATTTCAAAACAGCATTCAACCAAATTGAGAATGCATTCTGCAGAGACGGATGTGCCTCTGTACACAGTTCATTTACAACATCACAATTAAGAATTTTTTCATATTAATTGCAAAAGAAAGGTGAAACTATACGATAATTTTTTAATTTAAATTTTACAAAATCAACAAAGAACAGACAATCTCATTAATTAATTGCGAAGAATAAGATATCAATTTTTAGAAAAAAAGAGTCAAGAGTTAAAACAGCACTAGGGGTCATATTTTCTGAAGTTGAATAAGAAAAGAACATCACAATATAATACATAATATACTGAGTATGCTTATACAAGTAATAAATCATCCCAAAACTTACGAGATTTCTTGGTATTCACTAATGAAAAATGGTTTAAGTTCACTAATGCTACACTTCAGAACCCTCCATTATTTTACTTGTAAGTAAAGAATCGTTAATTTTTCGTAACATCTATTATTTGGTTAAGGAAGTTTTCATAAAAGGAAGCTATAAGTCCACCCAGAAAACTGACCAATAATTTCTTTTTCAGAATATTTACAAGGCTAAAGTAAAAGGAATACATATTGTGAATGCTTCAAGCATACTGGAAAAGTTGTCAGTTTTATTAAAACCGTTTTTCAAAGAGAAGGTGTATAAAAGAGTAAGTAAGGATATTCATATTTTGAAATTTAGATAGTAAATAAATTACAATGAAACCACAAAGTGAACAATACATTCCAGATGAGTATACATTCAAACCACAAGCTATTGGAGTTTTTCCCCAAAGAAGTATTGCCAGAAGACTACGGAGGGACATTGCCGCCCTTATCTCAACTGAATGGTATTTATACTCTAATACGAGTCTGAATGGCTGCGATATCAGTACTTAAATTTTATTCTTTATAAATATTTCTTTTCTTTCCAGACATGTGGTTGGAAAAGTTGATTAGCTACAGAGATTGGTTTAAAGAAGAAGAAAATAAAGTAGTAGACAATAGTAAGCAATCATCAAATCCCAATTCCCTTCAACAAGAATTTGGTGTTGAAGGTTCATTTAGAAAATTAAGCCTTGATTAATTGTTCCTTAACCCTATTTTGGCACTAGGCAATAAATTGGCTGGGTGAACCCAGAAAAAAAAGTTTCTTAATGCACTGAACAGTCACTCCTATTCATTATTATTATTCAATGACTTCATTATTCATTTATTTTTGCAAACTTCTACCTCTTTTATGAGCCATGGATATCATACATATCCTTACAGATTTATTGTGTGTATGCATCACATCAATGATCAAGTAAACACAAATGTATGAAGAATATTTCTACTGCGTTATGAACTTAATTCTAAAGGAACTTCAAGATATTAGAAAGTGTGACGACGACTTGAGAATTCTTTAGCAAAATAAATATTAAAAGTTAAGTGCCAAATTCTAACAATGTGACACAATAATGAGAAAAGTTATAACAGAAATATTGTCAGAAAAGTTCTGTCAAATAAATGAAGTATTAAATTTCATTGAAATATCTTAGTTTTAGATGTATTGAATGGAAAATAAAAACAAAGGAATAGAAAAGGAAATCAATATTTCTATTAAATCAATTACCTTTTAAGATGTGTAAAAAATTGAGAAAATTTTAAAAAGAAGGTATCAACAATACTTAATTATCTTTAATTTGTTTATACTTCACTAACTAGTATTGATTTCAATACTTCCTTGAAAAGAATAATAAGTTTTGATTCTTAAACTGTTATATAATTTAAAAAGTACAATTTATAAGTGGCCCCCAAATATATTTCAGAACACAAGTTTTAACACTTACTTTCTTAATTTGTTCATTTGCATTATCATTTTGTAATTCATCCCTCTCAAAGAATACAATAACTGCAGCTAAATTCTGAACATAACAGACATGCCATAAAAGAAATTGGAAAATTTGGATTACTTTTCCTGTAAAATAAAAAAAATCTCCCTTCAATTTTACACAAAACAGCTATTTAAAAAAATTGTTCATTTGCAGCATAATTGTAGTCTGGGTAGACTAGTAGGACCCTAGGTCAGGATAAGAACGGTACCAAAAACAGTGAATGCAGAGAACTCCCTGGAGCACAAATAAAGAAATGTCTACACAGGCACAGAAATTTAACATACTTGGCTGAATTATTTACATTTATCATCATCTTATGCTGTTTTAAATTTTAATGATCTTTATTTAAACAACTGATTATATTTTATAACATACCATTTTGGCCAAACAGTGAGGGCTATAACATATCGTGATAAGTTATCTAAAAAAAGGTGATTAGAACTTAAATCATACTTGGCTTAAATGAGTCCATTGGTCTATCATAAGAAGCCACAGAACTGCACTTTTATACCGAAATAGTTTTCCACTGGCATCTCAAAAATTTAATTTGGTCAAGATAACCTCAGTAATCCTCACAAATATGTAGCCAGTACACATTCCAGTTCTCATTCATTGAAATTTCATGAAAAGCTGTTGAAATTTCTGCTGTAACCAATACAGCAGACCAGAAGTTGCAAACTAACTCAATAGAAATAATGGAGGAAGCCAGAATAAAGATAGAAGGTTTCTAGCTTCTCCATAACACACAAAACTGCAAAAGTAATGAATTATTAAGCATTCATCAAATGAACAAGTTTACTAAAATAATAAGTCCTGTCAAAATGATATTAAAGCAACTACACAATAACCTGTCACAAGCAATTCTCTTTTCATTAACCCTGAAAATTAATTATACCAAGAACTTATACAAAAATAAAACATATCCCAATAAAAGTACATAGAAGTACACAATTGCTTTTTGGACAATATATAATTTATTTACTGAAAATAATTTGAAGAATGTTATTTCTTGAAATGGTTAATTCTTAATTTTCTACTAGACATTATATCATTAAGTTTACACCCGTGTATACAAATTCAATGGTTTATCCTTGAATTTATACACTAATGGCAGTATCAGTTAACTTAATGATAATATGCAACAATAATGCTGAAACCAACGAAATAGTGCTAGAAAAAAGGAAATTGTATAAGTTGGATAAAATAATTCAAGGACATAAATTCTTACAATGGAATCAGGATAGGCAAATTAAAGCATTTATTTTCACACACAGTTTAATAATTGCTAGTTATATATTGGACAAGTTACAATGCAATTTATATATTTTCTTTACAAATTTGTTATTGTTTATGTACATAATTTTCCTGAGTCTTATATCTTCTTTCCCATTATTTTAAAATAAAAAAAGATTATAAAATCAAAAATAATTAAAACAAAATGATTTTAGATTATTCCCTTACAATTATTAAAGTAATATGCTTTTCACTGCAGTGTAACTAACTTCTGACTAGAATTATTAAAATCTTGCCAGTACATGGCAGACATACTTTGGTTAATACTTTACATGATTTTATAAAACCACAAATATTGAGTACATATCCATGCATTACAAGATAGAAAGTGAGTATTACACAATTTTGAGTACTTTCACTAAAGTGTCATGTAAGAGGTTCACAATTCTCTTCATATTTCACACAATCAATGCTGTCCCATTATAGGTTTCACATATACATAACTTAATTATCATCTTCACAACCAAGACCAAACTTAGAACATTATCATGATTCTGTCCTCAGATTTAATAACACTGTTCACACAAAACTTAGTATAAATTCATAGCAGGTGTAAATATTGCCAGCATTCTTCCGTTAAACAGTAGCGTACCTATGCAGGGGCCTCTGGGTATGAGTCTAGTCATGTAAAGGGCCTCCAAATTGGGCACTAAATGTTATTTAAACTCATGAATTTGAAAATAAATATTATTTGAAATATTTTAAAAACTGTTAACTAAATAATAGTTGAGCTTTTTAGTAAATAAAACTCAAATTTCAATTCTTTGGGGACCTCCAAAAACATAAGTGTAGGGGGTCTCAAAAAATATCCCTGCCCTGGGCCTCATGAGATGGAGGTACGCCACTGTCTTTAAATACAAAAATCACGATTCTTTGGAAATTAAAGCACTCCATACAAAAGCGAAATGTTGATGAGCAAGAAGTAACATAAAAAATATACTAATGATAAACAATGAACCCCTTAGCTGTAAAAGCATACTCCATTCAAAGAGCAATTTATTACCACACCCCATAAGATCAAGATGCTTAATTTTTTAAGGAAAAAGTAACTCTCATTTTCAGTTAACTATACTTGAATAAAGAAAACCCTGACAAACAGAATAAGAAACGATTCTCTCAATAGGAACGTCAATGACACAGGTAGAAAGCTGTTAGTTTTGCATTCATAAAAATAAAATACACTACAAGAATATATCCTTAGAAAGCAATCTACGAAGCATGCATAATCAAGCATTGCTGTTAACTTTTATGAAGATATAATGGGTTGATAATTTTATCTTGAATGCAAGGAGGACTAGTAATAGGTTGTATGCATTCCACATGCTTATTATGCAAGACCTCCAAAGAACAGCCTTCCAGTTAGAATTAAAATGTGGTAACAGCAAAAATATACAAGATAACAATAAATGCATTTCATTCGAGGTTCTAAGATTCTCTATCATTCACTCTCAAGTGCTTCATGAACATTGAAATCTTCACAATCCTGTAATTTGAGGAATGCTACAATACACCAATTTTAAAGAATGAAATAAAATAATGTAACGGTATACATCATTAAATAAAAACACTTTAGCTAACGTAGTAAATATACTTAACTTATCTATTTTAGAGGTCAATGAAATTTTACCACATCTAACAGACGAAATAAAGATTAATTGTTATAAGAGGTAACTCACTATACTTATAAGATCTATTCATTCAATTTCACATAAGAGCAATTTGACATAATCAGTACTCTACAGTCTAAATTGAACTTAAAAAACAGAATCAAGAATCACTTTAAAGAAATTCTGATGTTTCAATTTTCTTCTACACAATCTTGCACAAATTAACATCACTGCTAGATCTAACTAATATATAAGTAGACATTTCTCGCTTGGGAACTGTACTCTGCAGTAAGTTATCTCCATTTCTCTGGTAACAATAGTGACTGAACACTGGCAATGAGAAGCACAGACTGACTTACAGATATGAAGGGAATAAACACTCAAGTGATAAATAAAAAACGGTTCTACAAGTTTCATACAGAACTGTTCTTTCATCTAGCTCTAAAACAAATATTCCATTATTTCAAAACTTGCAAGCACAAATAACAAAATGTTTTAATTATATAAAAGAGCAGTCTTTTGTTATTTTGATAATACTAATTACTTCTTCTCAATCGAGAGAGCAGTAGTTATATTTTCGATCACTAAATGCAATTTTCTAAACAACTTAGAATTATGAAAATCTATTGTGCTTACAATTAAATTATAGTATAGACACACATTCTCTGTTAAGCATGTTTGTGCAATTGCATATATAGCCATGCAATTTATAAACCTACATATCAAGTCAAAATCAATTTCTTCCTTGAACATAATTGAAAATTTAATTTCAGTTGACACAATCATTCGTTGCAGCTATCAAGCAACATGCCAACTCTGATAGAGACAAAATTACATTTATGATGTATCATTTCTATAAAGCACATGTTTTGTATTAAAGATGGATTTGGAAATGAACCTAGCTCTTCCACCACCAACCTGAGATTTATGTAAAAATGTAATTACCTTTATTTTTGTAAAAATGTAATTACAAAGATTTACCAATATTATTTATATTTATAAATATTTAACTGTAGTCCTCTGAATAATTAAAGTAGAATAATTGTAATGGCAGTGTCATCAGAAAGACAATACATGCTAGTAAAAATGAGTTTCACAACTGAAACTTTTGCTATTTCAATTTACTTGACCGTCACTGCAAAACAACGTGATGGTGATAAACTGAACCTATTAACATTTAGAATTGAGTACTAATTTCATTAATAGAAACTAACTACAAAATGTGAAAAGGTCAAATGGTCCATTTTTATTTTAGTATTCAAATGTTTAAGGGAGAAAATAAAATCACTTGGTCAAAAATTCTTCGCCCTCATATTTTATGTTTATTGAGGGTGCAAGTGTAGGAACATTTCCAATCTAACTATCAATTCCTTAAGTAAATAACTTGTAAATTCCATCAACACTTAATAGAAAAGTCATTTGCAAATTTTTCACCACTTATCATATGTCAATGATTATGGCACAATGGATTTGAACAGTAGTAACTACACAAGAGAATATGGCAACAATCATTCAAATGTTAAAAATATGCAGTTGTGTCTGATGTTTATGACAATAAATTATCGATGCTATCAATATTTCGAGTCTTTAACTCAACAGATACGTAAATCCAGTAAAAACGTGATTGTAAAAATGACTCAACAGTAACTTACCAACTTACCTCAATCATATCTTATAAAAGCCGCTTAAAATATAATAGCAACATACAAATTCCAAGAGTCACTTACAGCTCTCAAAACAGATCCACTTAAATTAAGAGGGAGCATATTATAATAATACTAGGACGTTCCAAATCTTCAGTAAGTAGGCTTCCCAGCATTATTTAACTTGTTGACTTCTGGGTCAACTTAATCCTCAGTGGTGTGGAATTGAGGAGACTCCTTAGACAGATTATCTCGTAAAGCAAATCTTCCCCTTGACAATAATAGTAGTTTTCATTTAAAGCATAATACACTTCCTCTGCCTGCGTTTCTGTGGTTCAGGTCGAAGAACTGCTCGTACTGCCTCGTCAAATACCTTACAAAAAATTAAATATGTACAATATAAATGAATATATTAAGTAGCATTGTCTCGGATTTAAGCATTTATATTGATAGGACCAAGATACACCTTACAAAGAAACATACCTGCTTCAATCCTCTTTGCGTCAATGCAGAACATTCCATATATTTAACAGCTCGTACCTTGTTGGCTAACTTTTGACCTTGTTCTCGTTTTATGGGTGAAAGGCCTTGTTCAGCCAAAGCAGTTAAAGTCTCACGGTCATCTCTTAAATCTATTTTGGTTCCTGAAATCGAAGAGCGATGTAGATTAATGGTTCTTATTTCAATCAGAAATAAGGTTACATTATGTTCAGAACTCAGTTCAAAGATTTCAGCAAAGACATTTCATTAAAGAGAGAGAAAAGAAATTTTGGGATAAAAGAAATTGATAATCAATAATATGAATTTATTATTTTTTTCTTTTGTATTCCCCCATTTTAATAAATGATGAAATAAATACAAACGACCATACCTAGCGTGAGATTCAAAAATATCCCACAACTATTGATATGTGGGGTTGTGTCCTTACTGTTTGGGTGACAAAGTAGGCATTTTATTGAAAAATCATTTAGCAAAAGCAATATCGCAGAGTAAGTAATTTAACATGTTCAAAAAAGCAATTACCACCTTTAACAATTATAAGCTTAATTCATATTAATGATATATTTAATGTCATATTTTGAATGTGACAGGGTGTACAGTAGTACAAGACATCTTTCTAATAATATTGACATGATTTAAAAAGTGGGTAATATAACATACATGCCATGAATCTTTTATGTGGCATTTGTTTATTTTTGATTCAATATATTCACAGCATTCATTTCAAAGGAGTCATTAAATATAAGATAGATATAGAAGGAGAGATTACCTTACTATTGAGTTTTACTCTTTACTCAAGAACTGACCCGTTCAGTACTTTCAAAGTGGAACTAAAAATAATACCAACCCATGTTAATTTAAAGCCAATTTAAAAATGAAATCTGCTTATCATCATCATGTATAAATAATTTATAACAAAAAAGCAGTTAAGAGCATAGGACCACCATAAAGACTAAGACCCTATCTTTCTTGAATCACAAATTTTTGATAACAATTAGGTACCTTCAACAATTGGAAAACAATTAATACAAGTTTTATAAATTTTTTAGTTATTCATCTACACACTAACAGCAACACTTACATACTTAGTTCTCTAATTAAATGAAAAATTTATCTTAAACACATTTAAATTACATTTTTCCCTTGTTTTTCAGTGGTTTTTGCCACTGAAAAACTTCAATATTCTTACTGTTTGTTTCTTCAGTTTGTATAAAAGAACCTACCTCTTTTGGAGGGAGTTTTCATAAAAAAATATTTTAACAACATTGCTCAAGATTATGGCAAGATCCAAATTATTATAACTAAAATTACTTTGTTTTCTATTTCTTGTTGAGTGCACAGTAACATGCTAACTTAGCTCATTAATTTTTTATTTATTAGAATTCTACATGTTCTTTTATGTATGAAATTTGTAATAGGCCTCTGCAATATTATTCAATTCATAAATAATAACAACAATCAATGATCTTTTAAGGAAATGTCATAACTTTGAGATGATGCACGATGCATTTTGTGGCACTGAAAAAATCACCTAAAAATTTTGAAGTTGGAATCTACTCTTTATCATAAAATAAATGGCTCTCTCCTCATTTAATAAGGATAATGAAGTTAACACTCGAGAGTTAATTCATAAATATTAGAAATGACCACAATAAAGTAAGCTAGAGAAAAAGTACTGACAGAACTAACATAACTTTATATTAAAGCAGAAAAAAAAATACATGAAAACAAAATGAAAAATTGGCAGTAAGCACAGCAACTATATCATTTGACATTTGTGATGTTGAATTTAAAAAAATTAACCCAGAAGTGCATAAATTTACAAAAAACTTCTAAATATAATTGAAATGTACGAAACAATCAATTGCATCAGATTTCTTTAGAACCATAGAATTTAACAACAATTTTCTCAACAATAAACAACACATTCACCAATATTTCTTCAATGTTAATAAAATTAGAGTTAGCATATGCTTCACATACTCAACATACCAACTAATATCATAGGTGCATCTGGACAGTGGTGTTTTATTTCTGGATACCACTTTGATGTCACATTTTCAAAGGACGAAGGGCTAGTAACACTAAAGCAAATCAGAAACACATCTGTCTGAAAAAAGAAAAGAAAAGAGAATTTTTAAAACTTCAGTTTTAGAAATATAATTCTTATAAAAATCAAATTGCAGGTTTCTGGAATAATAAAAGTGAATAAGTAATATGGCATAAATAATGCACAATATGATATATCATATAAATATTATCAAATACCTGAGGATAAGAAAGAGGCCGCAGTCTGTCATAGTCCTCCTGACCAGCAGTGTCCCAAAGTCCTAGACTAACAGGTATGCCATCTACTACCATAGGAGCCGAGTAGTTGTCAAACCTAGGATATCAAAGACAGTTAACATTTTTTTTATTTTTCTGCTATGCAGCAAAGAATTTTTTTTTTTTTTTGTATCTTACACTGTTGGTACATATTCTCCTGGAAAACTGTCTGTAGTGTACGATATCAGCATGCAGGTCTTCCCAACAGTTCCATCTCCAACCACAACACATTTGATAGGTCGCCCAGATGACATATCTAACATAGACAAATAAAGTGTCGGATAAGATGGTACACAAGAAAGCAAATTCATTAGTTACAAAAAATTGTACCCTAAATTGAATAGCAAAAGAATTGAGACAACAAAACTGGTAAATTAAAGTTCAATGAGATTAGATTTTTTCTGTGTTAACAATGCATATCATTTTCACATACAAAGTACACATCCTGATGTGCTCATTCAAGGTATGCAACTTCAAATTTTATGAACTATATTCATTATTCTATATTTTTTAAGGAATCCCTGAGAACTATATAGTTTCTATCAAACAGTTAATTCTTTCCATAAAAATACTTTATATTAAAAGCCGTGGAGAATAATTTCTCAATCGACCAATAACACTATTAGAAAAGTTACACTAAACGAACCGTCACAAAAAGGGCTTTGCTCTCCAGTGCTGAATGAAAATATATAACTAAAAATTACAGAACATACGTACCTTCTTCAAATTGATAAAGGAATATTGAAATGCCAGAGGATATTTCTTATAGAGTTCAGAAAATAGGGAGATTAACCAACCACCACATCACCAACCCTTACACCGCCATTTTGCTGGATCGCGGGCGAAAGCCGGCGCCCGTCTAGCGTGCGTCAAACAGGTCGACGAACAGCGGGCCTTTATGAGCAGTGACGTGCAGCGCGCTCCTTATATCGCTCTTCTGTGTTGAAAGGATTGCTACTCGTGAGAGCAGGAATTAATACAAATTTAAATTGAGAAAAAGGAATTCATCATTCATGTTGGATCTTCCGAAATTTTAATACATTTATATTACATACTGAGGGCTTTTAATTTTCCAAAATCGAGGTTTTTAGTTGGTGATAATACGTAGTTTACGTAGACAATTGCAAATTTATTCAACATGTTTGTACACATCGTTGCGATTGAAATTTTGTTTTTGAAACTACGCTACTTCCAAGTCTCATCGAAACATTGAGTAGATTTAATTAATTAAAACATAACATGAGTTAGAAGCGACGAAAATTACTGTATAAATGTGAAATTAAATTTGTCGGCAAACACGAACCTAGCCAGAGGTAGGAGAACACGGGTACGTCGAGTCCTTCGCGAATGTTTCTTGAATTGCAATGAAAGTACTTAATTCATATAATACTTTTCGAAGGATTATATTCTAAAGGATTATTTCCCATTCTAAAGGAGTGAATTGGGTGAAATGTGGTATTTTGAATCTTCGTGATTTTCGCTTTATCTCAGTAATCAATAGAGGTATCATCTCGGTTTTAAAGATCTAAAAACGATATTTTTTATCATAATATTTGAATTTTAATGGGTGCAAAGGGATGTAGTCGTTAGCGGTAACTTACATGGTCAACTACTTTCACCACATTCCACGAACTAATTGGGATATCATCTCGGGTTTTAAATACAAAGACTATTAAATAAAAACAATTATTGAAAAATTTATCGAATATTGAATGTTTCAATTTTAAATGGGTGGAAGGGAATACAAATATTTGTTATGTTTTTTCGATGACAATTATTCACCAAAGCACAGAGAACAAAGTTAAAGACAGGATCTTCAAATTTTGGCGGGATATCGCTTACATTTTAGAGGTTTACTACGAAAGATTTTCCAAAAGTCCGATTTCAAAGCGAATTATGTTTTTTTATTTTACGAATTAATTTAGATATCATTAGGAGTGTTGTAAGAAATCGTGCAATTTTTCTATACTAGATTATACCGAAGGGTAAACCGTATCAAAACAAAATCTCCCATGTGAAGCCGGACAGGGTCGCCTAGTACTTCTATAATACGTCCTAGGGAGGTAGGCTCGTAGCAAATCGCCCCTTTTCTCAGCACGACCTCAGATACCGTGCTTAGATTATGAAGTATCACTGCCCATAGTGCTCACGAACTCAAAGGTTATAAAGCCAAATACGATTTTGGCTATATAACGGTGTAGACGCTACGGATGTAGCCAACGTGGATGGGGAAAATGGAGGGGGCATCCGCCCCTCCATCCTTAAAAACTCAGAGAAGCAAAATGAAATTTAAAAAATAGACATAAGTAACAGAGAAACGCTACTTGTATTTCTAGTAAAAATGGCCATTGGTGTGGTTATCTGTTTTCACCAAACGGCCATCGGTGGTCACTTGAAATGAATGACCTTTTGGCGTTAACAGATGATCACTCATTGGTCATTTTTACTAGAGATAACGAGCTGTATCACCAAAGAATAATCGAACTGTAAGTACTTCGAGTGATGGACCCTGGTAGAAGGATAAAAAAACAAAGAAATAGAATAGAAAATATAATGTAAAAGAGACAATCAATAATCAATGCAATAATTAAAAAATTTGGTTTTTTTTACAGATACATTTTATTGATTTGAATATTATACTTGATATTCTTCCTAATTTGTATGTCCTGTGAGGTTTGTATTCTAAACCTAACTATCATTGATATTTGGTCAATAGCTCTTTCACTCTCGCTCTCTCAAGTTAAATTAATCAAATGGGGAAAGCACGATTAATTTTAATTAAGAAATTTTTATTACATCCTCAATTGCTCGAAAATGTAATAGATCATCCTCCAAGAGTCATTTTTTGTGAGACTAGATAGAGTCATTTTTTTTCGTAATTTCAAGGATGATATTTATGTTTAATATTGAAATATTTGAGTGTATATGAAACATCTATTTGAAAGCGTAAGTGGTACCCCAAACTTCATGAGTTCGAAGTCTGTAAGTGTTAGGCCAACTTATGAAAAAATTCGACCCGGGACTATTGATATTTGAAACATCCCTTCATAAAAGTATTTTCATTATTTTTATTAATTTCACAGAAAAAAATGAAATAACATTTTTTCCTTGATAGAATATATTTACTAATTAGAAACCTGCATTTATAATCTATATTTTGTGTTCCTTTTTCTTGCACCCAAACTTGCATATTCAACAATAATAACTTCAAATGACATTGAATCAAGTAGATCGGCATTGGATGTGACCGATATACAGGAATTAAGTTACTTTTGCAACATTTTTTTTCTGAAACCATTTATATTAGATTAATTTCTGTAGTTGTTCCGCAGAAGCAATTTTCGTGAACTGGCTTAGGCTTAGTTTACGGAAACGTACCCATTCTTTAACTAGTGGTGCAAAACCATTGCACATACTTTCTTATATATGTTTCTCCGCCTGCAGCATAGAGTGAGAAAAAAATCTATAGTGAAAGGGTCATTTCTGGCGTGGTCCTCTATATTTTGGTCGTCTTCCAGTGCTCGATTCATGCTCAAAGCCGCTAAATGAACTTATTGCTGTCTTTTATTTGAAATTTGAAAGTAAAATAAATATTCAGAATATTATTTCAAAACATATAGCGACATATCAGTCTTTTAAATATCGTAAAAGTGTTATGTTAATGTAATTTCGTTGTAGACAGAAATAGATGTATTTTCGTATCTGCAATGCACTTGCTGTCCTATGTATTTTATCATATCTTTCATTTCAGGTCACAAAAAGTGTATTCTACGTCTGCTTGGTCCATTTACATTGGTAAATATTATTCAAGCTTCTTGAAACTGTAAACTGATATGTAAGTGTAACATACAGAAATTATACTGTGTCTATACCAAACTTTCAAGCAAAGTACCACTAATGCGGTTGTAATGCATACTATTGTACTTAACATACAGAAAATTTAAGCAAAATCGTTGGAGTGGATTTTGAGAAACATCCAAAAGAGTACTTTGACCTTCATGTGAAGTACCCTTAGTTTTAAAGGAAAAAAATTAGAGCACGTGCATCGACATGAAGTAAATTATGCCGAAAATACGAAATGCGAATTAAATCGGTTTATCCGCTTATTCAGAATCGCTGCACACAGACGGACGGACAGTGACGGACGGACAGACAGACGGACGTTAGACCAAAAACAATTTCTTCAGAATCAGCTATCGTCAAAACGGATATTTCTGTCGAAATCTCGCTTTCGAATTTTTTTTCACGATTACAATACTTTCTATATACTACGTATATGAGAATGTAATAATAAGATCGTCTTCTTGAGTTGTCAGCGTATTTTTTAATCAAGTCTGCAACTTGTATTAATCTCATGGTTGTACATAGGATTCGAAAGAAGGGTGTACCAATGTTTTTAATTCAATTAATCACCCTATTTCATAATAAATAAATTTTCAAATAATATTTATTTATTTAATGATGGAGCACATATTTTCCTTCGGAAATAACGTAATTATTTTCAGAATTCAACTCAGAACGTTCTTTTTCGTTTTTCACCCTCCCTTACTCGGTTTGATTAATAATAATAAATTTATTGTCAAAAAACAATACAAACTGCGTATGACCACGTGGAGGGAAAAAAAACTAATTTACTCTCCGGAAGCAAGCAAGGGACCATCCCATCAATTCCGATCAAGGGCCCTAATGCAGAGAGAGGCGGATTCAAAAATTTCAGCAAAAGTTCCTAGATAAGATAAAAAGTTAACTGCGAGTTGTAATACTAATAGAATGTCAATATGTTTGTAGTTTAACGCAAAAAAATTACGTGTACAAGTTATTATCGAACTATAGATTATTCTGAGTATAGTGTTTAAAAATCATAAGAGTTGAAAAACAACACACTAAATTCACGATTTATTGTTACAATAAGCACACCCCTAGACAAAGACTAGAGAACCTGTATAAGAAATCCGCCTCTACCCGAAGGAAAAACGGAGAAAAACCCGGGCCAGGATGGGGCTACAGAATTTATGTACACAACCGTGCCAAAGTTGAGTACACATAAAACTAAATTAATATGAGCCATACGGCAACACAATCATGCAAGAAAATAGTTTTTGAAATTGTTATAAGTTATTTAAAAAGTGCTACAGCAATGGCGTGATAATGTACAAGACGGATTTAACTTTTGTTAAAATTAATAAATTCTTTTACTGTGTAGAAGCACTGGTGCAGGATGTAGTTTTTAACCGCGTATTTGAAGATATTCAATTTCATAATATCTTTTATATTCTTGGGCAGGGAATTATATAGAACGATTCCCGAATGGTATGGTCCCTTTTGGCAAAGAGTGGTTGACACTCTAGGGCGATGAATATTACTACTATTGCGTGTATAGTGTTCGTGAACGAGACTGTTTCGTATAAAGCAAGGGTGGCACTTCAGTAATTCGGTCTTAACAAACACGACTGTTTCATAAATATAAATGCAGGGAAGTGTTAAGATATTTAATTCCTTGAATAAAGGTTTACAAGAGTTTCGGGGGTGAGATTTACAAATTATCCGAACTATCCTCTTCTGAATTCTGAAAGTTTGAATACTCTGACCGGAATTACCCCAGAAGGTAATGCCGTAACGTAAATGGGAGTAAACGTTTGCAAAATATACGCAACGGGAAATACGTGGACTAACTGCGTTAACTAAGATTCGGAATGCGTAACACAATTTGCTTAATTGGGAATTAAGATTGTCAATGTGACAATTCCATTTGAGGTTGTCTTGAATATGGAGACCTAAGAATTTTGTATTTGTAACAGTTTTTAATTGTGTTCCGTTTAAAGAAAGAGAAACCTGGGGTAAAGATTTTGTGATACTATTGTGAAATGACATAGACACTGTTTTGTCAGTGTTTACAATGAGACGATTTGCATGGAACCAAGTCGAAAGGTTAGACAAAACTTTTTGAGCATTGGCGTGTTTACATAGTAAATTAGTGTCATCAGCAAAAAGAACCATTTTGCAATCTGATGTGGATGATGACATGTCGTTCACATACAATAAAAAGAGTATAGGGCCGAGAATTGAACCTTGGGGTACTCCGCAATAAGTGGCTTTGTTTCTGAAACGACAACGCTCAAGTATTTTATTTTTAGTATAGGATATTTCTACTTGTTGATATCTATCTTTTAAATAAGAAGTTAGCCATTGATGTGGAAGTCCACGAATGCCTAAAGAATGCAATTTTGAAAGGAGAATTCCGTGATCGATGACATCGAATGCTTTGGATAAGTCAAGAAAAACACCCTGAGGATTTTCTCCACGGTCTACAGATGTGGTAACTTCGTTTAAGAAGGAAACTTCGAACACATTATCTACGCTNAGTGGAGAAGATAAAATATCATTACGAACGTAGATACACGTACCTCCGTGGGGATTTTTGCCTTTAAAATTTTGCCGACAGTAAGAACTTGCTAAATAATAATTAGAAATAGCAGTATCGTTGATGTTGTTAGTTGAAAGCCAATGTTCTGATTTACTTCAGATCCAGATATTATTATCACAGAAAGATGGATACATAAGAAGAGAGGCAAGATATATTTATTGAGTTAGCTCAGCACTTTTACCCCCATTAGTTTCGACGGATTGCGAGGAGTGATTTACTTTGTTGTTGATTCTTCCAAAAATATCTGTCCATAATTTAGTCAAAGTTGCCGTTGACGAGCCCTACAGTACCACAGAAAAAGTCAAAATTTTAAATTTTTCCAGTTTCAATTTTTTATAATAGTGTTTATTTAGAAGTTCGACACCTCAGGTACTGTTCGACACAAAAATAAGAGAATTTCTTGTTATTTTTCGTACGACGTTCCATTTCTATTGCAAGCCAAATTATTTTATTCCATTTTCACGCGCCCACTTCGGAGAAGCACCCTAGACTATAGCCGCAGAAGCTCATTCGTGAATCCATCCCTGGCGGATATGCATTTCTTCATTTCGCTCATATAATTTTCATCATCAAAACAATTATTTCATTTGACATTCTTAAAATAAATCATTTTTTACTGAGTTCTGTGTAATATTGAAAGTACGCATCGTACAATTGTTCCAGAAATTTGATCATCACATATCGATTGGAAAAAGGAAAAAGTGAACTCATTTCCCCGCTCACCAAGACTGACTGAGTATTTCATGACCTACTCCAGAGTTTCTTCGGTGCCTACAACTTCCCTGGCAACCTAATACCTCCAGGGGCAAAGTGCAGAATTTAGCAGAGTGGTAGTTTATGGAGCAGTTAGTTTAGTATAGTCAATCCTACCTATCACTGCTGCCTTCCCATAGTTTTTAACGTAAAATCGATCAGATTAAAACTATGTTAGCAATTAAGCTCTCATTTAGGTAGGTCGGACTAATTTGTCCACGTGGAGGTGTTAGTGGGAGTAGTTAGTAATGGTAAGAGTTAGTGACACAAGAGTAGTAGTAGGTGGCTAGAAGGAGGGTTCGTTTCTCAATATTCACAGCTAAATATGAACTGGAACAGTGAAATGAAAACCTACAATTTTTTCTGGCCCCACCGGGAATTGAACACGGAGTGTCTAGGTGACGAGAAAGCAACTAGCCCATGAGCCACCGGATGGACAGAGAAAATAAATAAATGAAATAATTACATTTAATTGGCGAGGGAAAAGGGATCAGAATCCAACGCCTTGAAGACGCTGTTCGTGGATGACAGCGGTGGCGGAGGCGCAGCGACCACTCGGTTGCGGTGGCAGTCGCGGCGGAAACGCGTATTTCGTGGCGGGCGCCCACGCCGCCCACCGCGGCGGGTGAGACAAAAACGCTCGTCGACGAAGGCCAGAGCAGCGGCGCAGCGGCGCGGCGTGGGCTTCCGGTGCGCCCACGGAGCGCCGCGAGGCGCGACAGTGCCACACGGAGCTGTCACCGTCGTCGTTCGCTTGGGACACTTCGGATTCGAAGCGGGTCAAGTAAGAGAGGTTATTCAAATGACAAATCCACTTAAGGAACGAACACATGAAAATAATTCAGTTTGACTTAACGAGCTTACGCAGGGTATATAGTCGCGTTTAGAATATCTTAATCATTGTATACGCGGAATCATTATACTAATACGACGGCTAGCACTTTATTTTGTCAAAATCCTACCCCGGGTTTTTTCAGTTTACCTTTCGGTAGATACGGATTCTATAAATAAGATCTGTAGGCTTTGGCCCAGGAGCGGCAGTCTCTTATTATTAGTCTGGAATTTTGAGTTAATATAACAGTTGCGATTTATTAGCAATATTTTCGTAAAAATTGAAGAATTTAAGAATTGTTCGTATTTGTTAAATATATTTTTTTATTCTATGAAATTTGGTGATGTTACAAGTAACTAACTATTTTTATTCCTACCTCGGAGGGGGGGAGGTGCATGCCATGATTTTGCCATTGGCAGTAATGAAAATTCCGCCATTGTCATAGCACCCTTGATCAGAATAGGTGAGATGGCCCCTTTGCTTGCAGTCGGAGAGATAATAGTTTGTTGTCCTAAACGTGGTCATACGCAGTTTCTATTGCTTCTTTGACAAATTTTTTTTTCAGGTTTTTGTGTAGCTCTTGACTCAATGGTGTGTAAAAAAGAATTTTAAATATACACGGCGTACTATACTACGTAAAAAGGAAGAAAACACTCTGAGTTTGGCAGGAAAGCATTGGCTTGCTAATAACAACAACACATTGTAGGCCGGGCAAATTAGGATTATACCTCCAATTAATTTACGGAATGTTGGAAATGGTTTTAATATCTTGTTACAAACGTAAAAGGAGTAATTTGAAGTTTGCACCAATTTTATCCATGCGTTAGGGGTTCAAAAACTTCGAAAATTTCTGACTTCCTTCGTTTTTTCACAAATAACTTCAAAATGACGCACTTTTAAGAAAAATATGATTTCACATAAATATATGTTTATTGAATTTTGCGTCAAATGGATATATTACATGTGAAATTTCGTTAACTGGTTAAACTCCTTGGAAAATTTAAAAAACATGATTTTTTCATTTTTTACAAAAATAGCATTTTTATCTTCATGCCCTCATCTTTTGTGGTGTTTAATGTATTATATGAACAATAAATGATTTATGTTTAAGGTGTCAAATATAACATAAGACCTAGTTTCAACTTCTCTGTCAGGGACAAACTGCGTGTTAGTAGTTACAACTACCAACGTTTCGGCCATCATGCCGTGGCCTTCTTCAGGGCAATGTCAGAGTCGCTGACGTAATAATAATAATAATAATAATAATAATAATAATAATATAGAGCTAGAAGCTTAAAACATTTTTTTCCTCCTGTATACACGTACGACACATTTCTTAGAAGATTACACCTTTAAGAACTGTATGTTGAACAACGAATGGTCATATTTCATTTAAAATCCCGCAAAGTGGTAACTATGAAAATAAAAAAAAACCTTAATTTTAAATTTTTATCAAAAGATTAAAACCATTTCTATCTTTTCGCGAATTAATCGGAGGCATAACCATTTTTGAACCTATTGTTGTCGATGTCAGGAAATACACATGCTTGGGCGTTTGGAAGTGAAACCCACAAGCATCCGAAGAGCTTTTGGGGTGGGGGTGAAACTCACCAGTAAGTAAAATAGAATGCAAGCTGTCAGCCGAAAAAAATATTTTGCGAAAGCGGTTATCGACGACTTACGTTGTCATCTTCAGTGGCCTATAATCAAAATAAAGGAATACATGCAGTTACAGGTAAAATTATCTTAATAATAATAATAGTAATAATAAATACAAAAATATATTAAAATAATGAGTAGTATGTTGTAGTTAATATTCAGAGAAATTTTAATACTAATTGGTTTCAGATGTGAAAAATTTATATTATAGTTGAAGATAAAATGTTTTTTTGACAAAATTGTTGATTTAAAAAAATAAAATTAATGAACATTTCACAATGAGAAAATTTTTGTAAGTCGAGCGTGCCACCTTCTCTACCCTGAAGATGTGTGTGTGTGTGTGTGGAATGCGAGGTTCTGGTCGCCTCTCTGTATGGGGCGGGACAAAGGTATGTGTGTGGGTGGGCGAGCGAAAGATCAATGCTAAATGGATTCTAGGAGGAGAGTTGCTATTGGGGAGAGAGAAGTTTGTATGTTCATTTAAAATGTGTGCGTGTTGGTTTATTGCTTTCTGGGTGCTGATTAACTCTAGTAAAATTCTATTGTAATATTTATTTTCTGTTTCCAGTATGTGTGTGTGTCCCGCCAGCAAGTGTTGTAGTGGAGTTCCACTGAGGGGTATGTGGTGAAGCGAAACGATACAACTTATGCGCTTTATTTTTTAATTTTCTTCCATTGACTTCGATTGAAGAACATTTCTTGACTTAAAATCAAAAAAGTAATTAAAAACTATCCGTCGAATGTCGCTCAGAAATTAAATGTACAGGTATATTCCCAGAAACTAAATAAAATACTGATAAAAGAGATATTAAGATGTATTCTCACCCACATTAAATACAAGGATAAAATAAATGCACCTAATAAATAAATAAATGACTTTATTAATGGCCAGACTCAGACTGAGGTCTGCTCTTCCGCCTGACCACTTTGAAAATATTCTTTACAAAATGAGATTAAATGGGAGTAATTGCGCGTGTTTATATATCTCGTTTCGGCCAGCGAGGACCACGGAATAACGAGTTCTAGTGTGGTTCAGTTATGGCTATGAGTTTACTCACCAGAAACTTCGCTGAATTTGGGATAGGAGGAAGAGCGTCTAGATATGATCCAGATTGCTGTGTCCGAATATTGCAACTGCGGAGGTGAGTCGCAGAAGCGCGGTTGTTAGCCGCAGAGGGTGAACTTTTCACAGCTATTTCAACTGAGACATGGAAATGAAAAGATACAAATTTTATCTTGCCCATTATTATACCATTTATTACATTAATAATGTAAGTTAGCGTTTTAACATTATGTTAATTTAAACATAATGTAAAACTAAAATAGTACCAAGAAATTGGTTGATACTTCGAAATTTTGTATTATTTTAATATACGTATGCAAAATTCGTTTAATTTAGTGCGATCTCAATGCAACATGTTTTCACGCGTAATTCCAAATATAATCATTTAAGGATTCCCCATGTCCAAAGAGCAAAGATTCAAGGACGGATTTGAGGGAGTTGACAAAACTCCCATGAACGAAAAAAGAAAGAGAATATATAACCTTACCTTATTCCTTACATTAGTTAACCTTACATTATTAACCTGTATTTTCCTTGATAAAAAATGTTTTCACAGTAGTCTTCTTAAGTCTTCTCCCTTACCCCAAAGCAAGGTAAAATGAGAAAGACACCTCGTATGACTCATGCCACTATTTTACTTCATTATCAATATCCTCAGAAAATTTGCGTTCCTTTTCTGCGCAAATTATGAAGTATCGTACTTTACCAATTACATCAATGACGTACCGTACTTGAAAGCATTAAAAGATATGTTGATGATTTCCTATTGTTTCATATTTCATCTTTTCCTTTCTATTCCTGGATAAAAGCATTTAGAAATTACACCAAGAAAAGAAGCTTCTTGACTCTCTTTTTTAAATAAATGAGATTTGTCCTCACAAATGACAACTTTGTCGCGTAGAGAATCGCACATGAATTACGTAATGCTCCATAGTGTATTATCATTTGCTATTCATATTTCTTCTTGTGTCCCGTTTATATTGTTAATTATGAAACCTAGTGAAACGTGCCTACAACTAGCAGATGGGGGAATAATATCTCATATTATTCAGATCAATAAAAAAGTTGTGCTAAATTAAAGTAAACGTTCATATTGATATAAAGAATGTTAGTTACATTCAATTTTCCAGTCCCTCTTTATTAGTCTTATTTCTAACAAGCTCGTAAAATCTATGACGCTTAATTACTTTCCAGTTCTCAGACAGCATCTGTCAGAAGAGATGCTCTTTCACGCTCTTTCAAGAGTCCCTTCCCTCGTTCGGGCGTGAGCTGGCGCGTGCTGGTCTTTCTTATTCAAATAACTTTGCCGAAGGCAACCGGGTCAGAGGGGCTCCTCGTAAATCTTGACTGCGATTTTAAAGTTTCACTACAGCCTTCTGATGATAACTGGAAAAAAATTACGGGAACTTTCTCATTATGCTATTGAATATTAACTCAATTTTACAAATTCTGGGTCAAATCTCTTTGAGTTGCTCCTATTTTGACACTTCATGTGGATTGACGCCATGAAAACCTGCAAAGGGGGTCTCATTTGTACGAAGAGTTGAATCTTACTCGTTATAAAGTTATGTCTCATGATCCTTGATTTTGTTCAGTTAAATAGTACTCAATTTAGGCAATTTATTTTTGTCATCGTTGGAAAGTTTCGTCAACGCGCAACATAGTAAGAGGTACAATAAAAGACAGTCGTTCATCGTTCTTAAATAATTCAATTATGGTAAATGGTGACAATTTTAGGATCAATAAATATGTTTTTACACTTCTTATACTGGGTTAAAAATGTCACCAGAAAATGAGGTGATGAGTGGCCTACCAATGGCGATTAACAGGGTCAGGACTTTTAGGTGTGCACCCTTTTTTGTGAAGGTAAATTAAAACACTTCTGAAAGATTCCATGATTGTCTCTAGATGAGAACCTTTCTTCCCCTTTTTTGGGATCTTCATCCCTTGTCCTCCCAATTGTGCCCAGAATCCCCTTTCCTGCCCCTTTTACTGCTGTAGTTTTCAATAATCCTTTATCATTTTTAAACGTTATGGCGTGAGAGTTGATTCCATTTATACATGCGTAGTAATCAATATCAAATATTTAATTAATTTTAAGTAATGTCTCTCCCGCTTAAAGTGAACATGCGAATTACAAGTCTATACATTTTCAGTAAACGCGTGTATCTGACTATTTATTATTATTATTATTTATTTACAAATCTTAGTTGAAAATACATCGCTCAACTATTCAGCTCTATCAGATGTTAGATAGCTACACATACACAATACAAAACAACTATTAATACATAAGACAAACAAGTAAGATTGGGGAAACTCATTGAGAACCACCTAAGAGATTCCTAAGTTGGTGAATTAAAACTCAGTGATCCATTAAATATAAATGAAGAGGGTAAGAGGGTAACGGAAGAGGGTAATTCTGGGAGTGAATCTTTAAATCTTTACGAAGAGAGGAATTTCGGATAAACCAGGGTCCTTTGGTGGCTAAACGGAAAATTCAAAAAACCTGAATTTTGCGGTTGTGTGTGGGATCAGCGTTGTACCATCTGGGGCAAGCGTATGGCAATAAGGGTCGCAGAATAGTTTTGAAATGTGTACCTGACTGCAGCTATTAAACGATAGAAAGTGCGAGGTCTCGAAAAGGAAAACAATGACATATGTTTTCTACCTATTTTCCTTTTTCTGGTGAGTGCTGAGTTGATGTACTTGTTTGTAACTCAGAATAGGATCAATATATATTTAGATGTCAAGAACAGCACATTTTTGTCCTTTTATACCTTATTTTAGCACCCCATTCCTTTTTCCCTTCCTTTTTTCATACGAAATTTGCATCTAAAAATCCTAACCCTTGTGATAAAGATTATTATACAAATGAAGAACTTGTCGTAAGTTCATGATGAAAACGTAAACGAAGGGGGCGAGTGAAGACATATCTTCTGCCAATGTATTGTTGGTTTTCAATACATCGATCTGAACTGAAGCTTCACAACTACGAATATATTTTGGATAAAGATTAGAACATTAGAGGAAACATTACAGATGTCTAGACTGTAAATTTCCTGTCCACTAAATATGATGATCGAACAGCAATGAAAAATTTCCGATGTTACCTATAATGCGCGATATGGTACTGGAATTCACCTTCGAAACCAAAATTCTTTGTATTCATTTCATTCATTTATCCATTATATTCAGTCACGCGTAAACTACTTATAAGCATAAAGTAAGAAATTTTTAATTAAGAATTATGTTCTCGGATGACTAATAAATGATCTCTGCTGAACCATTCATAAAACTACCTTAAGTAATACAAATTAATACAATAAAGTAATTATATTACGTTGAATGATAATGGGAGACGAGACCGAGATTCGAACTCGGGTCCTTCAGCTTAACGCTCTGAAGCGCTTACCAATTTTCATTCAGCATAACATAAGTAATCTGTTACCTAGCAGTGAGGTTCACCGAAATTTAAGAGATTTCTGAATGAATACAATAAAGATACCTCACAGAAAGTTCGAACGCCATTACTAAAATGTTTTCTTAGTCAATAAATAACAATACAATCCAAAAGTGAATGCGGAATTTTTTTTACCCGGGTGAAAACCAGCTAGTCCAAACAGTCAATCTCAGCTAAGCCGCATCCACAAGGTAACTTCCTAAGTAATGTTAAATAAAACAATTTTATTTTCCTTCTTAAAAATTAAGCGCTTAGGGCAAATGTCCCTACCGTAAACTTGTGACTTGTATCACCGGGGTTATTGTTCGTAAAGATTCGGTGATAATAGAAAGTTAGTTCGGTGTGCTGTATTTTACGGAACATTAGTTGCTGTACCAAGTGTTCCGGAAAGTGAAACGACGGGTCTATGAGCTTCAACAGTTTTCAGGACAGAATAACCGTCATTCAGGCATTTAATAGCAGTCTGGCTTTAGCACCATGAAAATTATGTGTTTGTTTCTATTAATATTTATGAATTCGTTGACATAATTACATTTTTTGTTTCATCGTAAAAATAAATAGAGCCTCCGACAAGAGTAGTCAACTCATTTCGATTATACTTCTTTTATAATAAAACATCTTAAAATCAATAATGTGAGTTGCTTACTCTTATCGAACGCTTATTTATTTTTACTATGAAACAAAAAAATGTTTTTGATGAATCATTGGTCTTGATTCGCCTGTTTAAGTATCAGAATATTTTCTGATCTCAAATATCGGAAATTGAGACGAGATTTTTGAATGATTTACTTTATAAGCATTAAAAATTCTTCTATGCCTTAAAACATCCTCACTTTTCATTCTCAAGTTCCCAAAATTTAAACCATAGGTTTGTGATATTGCAAAATAAAATATGTACTATTTTGTATTACAAGAAATTGCTTCTTACTAATGAATAAAAATGAACGCAATTATTTACTTGCATTCATAAAATTTATGGATCGACACTTCGTATGAAATATCTAAAATAGTAATTCAATCATAAGGAAAAAGTAGGAAAAACAGTAATATTTATTTTTAAAATTCGATTTTTGGAATTTGGAATGGTCTACTGTATCGTGTATTTATACTCAGAAAGCACGCTGCTACTGCTTCTTCTTCTTCTTCTTCTTCTTCTTCTTCTTCTTCTTAATGAATTAAATAAGAAAATAATCCAACCTCATCTATTCAAAATTTTCGCTTCTATTTTGAACAACTTTGACATTTTCTCTCAATATTGCAAATTTAAGCGATTGGATGCTCATAAAATGAGTGTATATCCTCTGTTCTTCATTTTGGGTGACATACTTAGTGCATCCATACCCTGTGCTGTCAGTCTGTGAAGTCTCACTTTTTTTTATTAATCGGATCACGCACAGTGCCAGGGCAGTCACGGACAATCCCCATCACTCAGAGTTGCGTGCAAGAAACTTCGAATAGCGCCCTCATGTGCATTCTTACGTCTCCACTCGCGGTTATCTCGAACGGTATACGAACTAAGATTTCCTGAGTTAAAGTGAACTCATTCAAGAACTATTGAGAAGGTTCTTGAGGAAAGATCATTCTACTTCAATAAAATCATATTTTCATACCTGTCGACATTTCGAAGAATATATGACTTCCTCAGGACGAAAAGAATAACAAGATTTGTGGTAATTTAACCTACTAGTGGTACAATATTGTTTTAAGAGAACTATCTACAATTATATCTACATACCCTGAACATCCTTACATCTATTACATAATACTTCTCACTCATTTGTTTTCCACAAACTTATATCTACTCATTTCTACCACCATCAAGTAACATACACTTCCTTCCATTTTATTCCAAGCATCTCTCAACTTCCAACACCACGAGTATTAACAAACACTTCTCAATATTGCCAAGTAATTATACTTTTCAGTGATTTGGTTCTGAGTGAACTAAGTTATACAATTACGATACACCAAGAAAGGGACAGTTCCTTTTCAACTCCTTTCACATCACTCATCTAACAGAAAAAACACCTAGCTAAAGTTCATAACAGAAAGACAATATAAAAAGAGGAAATCATATTTCGTTATTACGAAAAATTGAACAGAGAATGATGTAACTTTATTAGTACAATATACTACTCACAGAAATATTTTACCAGTTGTGAAATAATAACATTATAGGATACACGAATGATTGAGAAAAATGTTGCTTACAATATATCTTACCCTAGGAACAAAGTCCATCTCAAATTCCCATCGAAAATTAAAAATTGCAGAGTGGTCCTCCTCTGCACGTACTTTTCGTAAAAAAATCATTTACTATAAATTCGATACCTAACATATTTCAATGTCACTAAATACGTCCGCGCTTTCATTACCATAAGAATTCGCTATGTGAAAATAATTTCAAACCTATAATAATTTTAGATATAACACCGAAATGTCCTCGATTTTATGAGAATTACCTTTGAAATGATGCAATGTATATCTAAATAGTCTAATACAGCAGGAACTATTTAAATTTTATTTAAGAAGTTCTACTAAAAATTAAATCTGATTCCAATCAAATGAACACAAAGATTTAAAAAATCTGTTATCTCATAAACATTTAAAAGTCATACAGTACTTTTCAATAACTTTTTAATTTATAGAAGACAGTAGTGTCGGTTTATTTTCAAGATTTCCGTTATCTATCTATCTATCCTATCTATCCTATCTATCTATCTATCTGCCTCTCTTGCCGAAATGGGGAAACAATTATATTACCTTGTGAAGGAGTACACGAATGAAAATAAAATGTGGGTAAAATCACTTCAACATTCCAACTCCCACCCCACTAAAAGAAAAGAATTATTCACAAGCTGTCTATGAAACCGGTTAAGTTCCGACAAGAAAGATTAATAATAAGTTTTTAATAACATTCAACGGTAGAGGGAAAAATGAAATATCTGTTTTCTGTTTGAGATGGTGAAAAAAGTGACGCTGAAACTAAATGAATTTATGAAATAATCTGCGCTTCTCCAATCAAATTTCATGGAAAATAGCAAACGAAATCCCCACACCGGATTCGTCATAATAAGTGTGACTACGAACTCGCCACATCCTGTTGCGTGCAGTTTGTCTGGGTTAACGTTTAGATGCAAGTCATTCTGACAACTAAATATATTCAGTTATATCAGTTACTTGAAAATATAAATAGGTCCAATAATATCTGTCTGTTTAGGGAAGTAAATTATATGAACTTCTGTTGAAGTTACGAAACTAAGCTAAACTCAGAATGAGACTCAATAAGAGTAGTATTAAGGTGTGAAATGGGTGGTAAAATAAATTCCTTCAGTGTAGGATTACTTTCACAGTACATCTGTCAATAAATCAAATTAAATTAGTGCTTCAACCATTGTAAGACACGCTCGTAGTTGAGTGTTTCCAACAACAATTTTAGTAAATTGAACAAAATTCTTCTTGGAAATGTAGTAGATCCTCATTCTGAATAAATTTGTATAGGAGAACTATAAGCATAGGTCAAGGAAAAACAAACAACAAACACACGACCTTTTATTTAGTGCAAAATGTAAATATATACTGTACATATACAAAAGGAACAAATATTTGTACAATATCTTCCATTGCGACATTTAGACAAAGGTATCCGTTTGAAGTAAACAAATGTTTAGCTAGGTGACGGTATCTTGAGGATACGACGAGGGTAAAAAAATTACATTACCTCGCCAATGTTAGCTCTTTCGTTTCGACTCGTTTCAGTTATATTCTAACCATCATCTGGGCTTGTTAAAACCCTTATTTACTCCCAAACATCAACGTTCCTCTGCAATGTGCAGGAATAATAAAATACACTCCTTCTTCATACCACGTGTCAAAAATACAACACAGTTAAAACATATATCTGACGAAATGGCTGTGTTCATTGATCTTCCTACCTCTATTTTAAACTCAGAAAAAATCTGTTAATGCGAAATTTCTAAAGCCTTTTTAAAATATTTCAAAATAGCTTCAAGAATTGTATATTATTTTTTTATTATAATAATAATTACACGAACAGAAGATTACCACTGAACAAACGTTGTTTCTAGAATGTTTCACCCTATTACACTAGGTTCGTGTGAGATAAAAGGCTGTCGATTAAATACGTAATGCACCCGATGGGTGGGAGTGGGGATTGTGATAATCATAAAGTTTGTCACTGTAATCCACATTCTTAAATGCTCAATGAGCGCAGAGGAATGAGGAACGTACAATTGAGTCAGTGTATCGATATTTGTCCCCACGATCTCCGAAAGTCAACAAGATCTACATAGAATTAAATCACTAAAATATCTTAAATCGATGTAAACAGGGAAACATGTACTTATTGTGATTTCAACTTGAAAATATACCTCACGGGTCATTTAAATGAGCGGTGAATATTATTTCAATTATAATTGATGGTATAATACATTGCGCCTTACGAAGAAAACATGTCTTTTCAGATAAAAGACCAACTTTTAAATTACGAAAGTGGAGGAAATTTACTTTGATATGAAGTAAATTTTTTGCGTAACATTTTTTACTTCTCTTTTATCTATAGGTCACCCGACATTACAAAAAGACATTTCATTTTTTCCGAGTTCCTGAATATTGTTTGTACGACATTATAAACTGATAGATTCAAATTAAAACATGTTTCTCCTTCGTTATTGTTCGTATTGTTGTGTTTTAAAACAATTAGATGAATAGAGAAAAAGAGAAAATTACAAGTGAACTCTCGGTATCACCGCCTGCAAACATTCATTTGCTCATGAACGATTGGTGTAAGTGGCATGAATTAAAAGCATGTGCACTACTCTGAATAGTCAATACGACTTAATTAGATAAATAATAAAGAAAACAAATATACATCTGCGTGACTTGACTAAATTGGAACCTTGCGGTAGACAGAAGATTGGCGCTATGTTGTTGTTGATGGGGGAGAGCAAGAGGTATCGTTAGGGGTGCGTTATGGAGCGGAACGGGTGAGACTTAAAAATAATTCCTTGCAAAACTTGTTATTTACCGGGAGAACAGAATTATATTGTCTCTTCAGGAATATAAAATGTATTATTCCATACAAATTGAAAAATGTAAAATTATACAACTCTATGAAAATATTGAAACCCTGGAGACAACAAACCTAGTCACGTATTTAAATTGGCAGAAATCTATAAATATAGAATAAAGATCTCCATTATGAGAACTCAGCTCGACTGGAACAGATACGACGTAAATTCAATCTGAGTTACGCTGTCGGATTGTTTTTGCATGTGTCCTTAGGCATCGTTTGTGGAACAGATGCAAGAGCTTCGCTTGTTTCTTGCTCCAAGACCAACAAAAAGAACAAAATACAGTTGGACATTCAGAAAGATTCCAAAACCAACGAACTAACGAATAAAAAATCCGTTATTGGGGGCAGCGTTGTTGGACTCTTTAATACGTACCGATTTATGAAGAATACCAAGTTAGTATTTTTATGTAAAATCAATAATAATATATTGTTTATTTTGTGGTTAGGCTCAAGCCATCACACCTGATCATCCACCATACCACCGTCAATAAATAACATAATAATCATTACAATACATACTTAAAAATATACATTCATGAGCATATACATAAATTATATCACAGAAATAGGTCTATAAAATTACTTTACTCTGGGGTATTAAATTAGGGATCATCCTGGTACTAACCTTAAGTGATTGAGGAAAACCCAGAAACAAAAACAATTAGAATGACGACTGAAGTCTGATCAATATGTCCTGAACTTTAAACAACCTATTTCCAAACGACAAACTCTTTCTCGTAGTTGCTGAAACATAGAATGGAGACCACTGCCTTTGTTAAAATTAATTACAATAATTTAAATCTAATTACTGACCTGCAGGATCAAAATTAACTAAAAAGCAAAGGTTTTCGATGACTTCGAGGTTGTCATCTTCAGAAGCCTACAAGGAACATCCTATATCAATTCATCCCATTAATTCAAGGTACCCGAGGTATACTAGAGAAAATGGTCGGGTTACATTCATTTACAGACACAACTGAGGCAAGATATAATACAGTTAAAAGGAATCACGGGAAGTGTACATCAAGTATTAGAAGTAATTTTTCATGTATTAGAAGTAATTTTTTATTTTAACACATTATTATTATTAAAAATTAATGAAGTTATTTATCATTTATGTATGGTGTAAAAACAATGGAAAATTATTGTTATTATTTTTCCATTATGGAATTTTTCATTAACCACAAAGATACTTTTAAAACAATTTTTATTTCTCATCGTCTCCTTTCTCACCCTCAGACATTTTTGAGAGTGATACGCTGAATCTTCCCACGAAGTGATTGGTGAAATCAGATGTTCTCAAGTGACACTGAATACTCTTCGTAACTTTTAATGCAAAGAGAAAGATCTTCCATGGCAGATCACTTCGGTAACTATCGTTTGTCGTGCAAACATTGTCGTGGAAAATACCTCGTGTGCATATCTTCGCTGAAAATAGTGACAGAATTCTAAGGATATATCGAGGCAGGTAAACTATGAAACGTAATGTCACACGACACTATCTTTTGGGGCCAATCCGCTCTCAGTATTCAAACCTTTAGAATCCAAAAGAGGTTAGTTCGAATTAAACATAAATCTTATCCCCCAAATTAATGCAAACCTTTATTTATGGAATTAAATATTCTACCTTTCCCTTGCAATTTACAAAGCAGTCGTGTTTGTTAAGATATAATTATTAAAATCCCACCCCTGCTTCTGAAGAAACAGGGTTTAGCCTGTTGCGTGTACCTCAGAAGCACTGGTAATAAAGCTAATATTCATCGTCCTAGCAAGTACCAAAAAAGGCCCATAGCATTCAAGAATTGTTTTGTATGATTCTCTTCTCAAAAATATAAAGGGTACAGAGTCTCTTCAAATCTGCGGTTAAAAACTTTCTAATGTGCTATTGTTAAAGAATTTACTGATTTTAACAAAATAAGTTAATGTGAGTTTCAATTTACCACTAAACTTTTTCCCAAGATCATTCAGGATAATGCAATGTGATTAATGAATAAATTACTTTTTCATCCATGTTATTTTTTAAATTCTTTTTACTTATTAATTAATTTCTTATTGTACGCAAACTTGGCACGGTTGTGCACATTATCTCTGTAGTCCCTTCCTGACCCGGTTTTTTTTCCGCTTTTCTTTCGTGTGGAGGTGGATTTTCAGAGACAAGAATGTCATTAATACTTTTGTTATTATTAATGCCTAATTTTTAATCCACATTATATCTACGATTAATTTTGGAATAATATATGGATAACAGTACGTATTTACTAAATATTTATTTTAGAATTCATCATAAATTTATTAAATATTTATTCGAAGAATACAATTTTCTTTACACAACACCATACCAATTGTTATAACATGGATCAAATTTTGCAAATTTAGAAAACGTGCGTTAATTTCTTTAGAATATGTCTAATTGAATTACTTTATTACATTGACTATCGTAGTATTATGATTAGCTCGCTTTGCGGTTCTCAATATCGACTCTTTTTACTCATTCGTTTAACCTCAAAAATATATCTTCGAAGAACATTTGTTAATAATTAAATGAAAGTTTAAAGAAAGTTTTAAGAAAGTTTTCCTTGCTCAATATTTAAGAGTTAACGAATTCAAGCATTTTTGCCTTTGCTTTCTCGTTTGTGGGTTTACCAGACAAACTTCACGATAATCTTGCTCTCAGTATTGTACGATATGATCCATATGATGACTTTATTTTACACAATTCTTTATTTTAATGAATCGTAAAACAACAAACTCATTGCTAAAAAACCTCTCATGACAGAACTGAAGAAGAAGTGGTTCCTTAAAATCCAAATAGTTGTGCATAATATTTTAATATCCTTAAATCTTCTTTGTGTATGTGTTTCAAAGAACCCATTAGACCTTGGTGGAGTTCTCTCAATTTGATGTGCCTGAAAATCTTGCAACTCATGGCTTGGAAATTGATGAGAAAACGATTTACGTAGCTTTCTGAAAATAACAAATGGATCAATCATGATTTGCTAGTACATGCTTTGATTAAATAAACAACAAAATTGTAAAATAACATCAATTTTGAGATTGCTTACTTCTATTAAACATGTTTTGGTCTCGAGATTTGGTCAATCCAAAAAATATTAAATTCACTGATGTGTTAGTTTTAAGCTTAATTGTAGATTATTAGTTCTTAGGGGTGAATAAAAAAGATTTCTTCAAAACTGACTTTAAAATACGAAGCGAATGATGTAAAGAAATGGAATACAATATTTTAATTGTTTGAAAGGGTAAATAGAAGAGTGTCTATATAAAATGTAAATAGACGATTGATGAAGGTATACTGACCCAATTTAGTTATAATAATTTATAATTTAACTATTTATAGTTTATAATTGGATAATGGAGGTATATTCGGTTTTTAAATTAAAATAGAAACTAAGTTATAGTCAACCGAAAAATAATTATTTATTTGCTTTCGACAGCTTATCCTGTCATCTTCAGTGGGTGTGTGGAATGCACTGAACTTTGTTTCTCACGAAATTATATGTTTGTTCATGTTCATGTATTATGTTCTCATGTTATTAATAGTTTGTTCTCATGAAACGCGTAATAAACTTGCGGGTTTTGTGCTTCATTTATATATTTTAGTTTTAGTTTTAAAGTAGAAAGTTCATGTTAACATCCTTAGAAGGATATCAGGGGTTAATGATTATAATTAGATACCTGAAGGTAAAAAAGAATGGCCGAAACGTCTGATATGTGAAAACATTTTATTTGCATTTTTTCGTATTTAAAAAATTAGGGTAAAATAGTTTAAGTCATGATCACTCTTATGACGAAACATACTTTTTTCGAAAGAGAATGAAAGGGGGTTGAAAAGTAAAAATTAACGAAAATAACTGATATTAACTGTAAGGTCATTCTTTTCGGGGTCACCGAAATCAGTAATGGCATTCCCAAAGACGCCAAAGTCCACAATCAGCGCTTATAAACTTCAGCATCCCTAATGGGATGTCGTGAAAAAATAATCCAACATGATAGATTCCAGTGACGAGTCCACATTTTCGGTGTCGAGTTGATAGGAAGAAACCGATATCGTGTAAATCTAAATTCCGCCCTTATACAAGAATGACACCACTAGCGAACTCAAGGAAAGTGGTGGAAATGGATTCACATGTAAAAATAATAGAAAACTAATTTTGAAATATAAAAAAATGAAAATTGCATCGTATCCATAGTATTGATGATACGTGGATCAAATTCAAATGCCGTTGTCATGTTCAGGTCACATGGTGGCGTGGTATTCTTAGAACTGGGGGTGGGAACAGCGATACCGAGAAATTAATTAAAAATACGTATATTAGGGTCGAGTCAATAGCTTTTTGATATTCTGAGATAATCGTAGTTCAATGACATAATATAATTTTTCGGACCACATGAGGAGCACGGCACCCCTAGATGTGCGGACTGGGAAAAGCAAGATATGAAAAATTATCGAAAATGTCCGCTAAGAAAGGATTTTACGAAAATATACCCACAAGAGAGTGAAACGAGGTTTGGAATTTTGTATGGTAGTGCTATTAAATCGGTATTTAGGTTATCTGTTTGATTCGCGGATCTGTAAGTACTCATATAATGAGATACGTGTTCATGTTTGTGTATATATAGTCATACCACTGGGCATTGACTAACTTTCGTTTCATAATTAGAACTTGCGATAGTTATTTTTCAACAAAAGCAATTTCTGTAAATCGATGAAAACATTTCCAAGTAGTCTACGTCAACAGTTCTGCTATGCTTCATTCAAATATGAAAATATTAATGTTAAAAATCAGTTATAAAAATGACTTCAAATTCACGATCCACTTCTAGAGAAGGGGATGCCATGTAAACATGATCGGAAATCACATGAGAGATGAGTCCATAGATTTTGGCATCGCTGAGCTGATAATTACGTCTTGATACACAAGAATACTATTAAACCGCCAATATTAATGGATAACATTCTAACTGGATAGCTACGGCACATAGAGAGAGTAATGTTGCTGACATATTACAAGATTCACGTGAGCAAAGCCGCGGATACTCGGCCAGATATTCTGATATTTGAGAGCCTCGCAATTGCTTCGCCTTGAGATTTATACCTCGTTTTATTTCTTTTACTTATTTTTACAATACTGTGAAATAACCTCCATATTAACAAAAAAAATTCCCTCATTGAATGTTGTCAGAGTTATTTTTTCTTCTTTAACTGAAAACGATACGTTTCTTGTTGAGAAGAGGAAGTAAGTTGTTCCAGTGACTGATAGTTCTAATCTTCATTGTCAGTTCGGTGTTGTGTGCAGGGTTCATGGTCAGCACGGAAAGAGTATGTAACTATGTGCATTTTTCTTTATCTCAATGCAATACAGAAGCATGAAATTATTCTGGTGTAAAAGACGTTAACTCACACAGAACAATTTCTGATAATGACGATGAATGTTTAATTATTTCGGTTTTAGAGTTATTTTTGTCGTGGTTTTATTAGTTTTTAAGAGCTTCTTGTAGATCGACAATTTCTAATAAATTTTCTGAGAATTTGCTTAAAAATATTGACACCTTGCTTGTTTCTGTCGTGACTCATATTGATTACTTCTTGGTTTATTTTACTATAATCAGTTTTTTAGTCGGCAATTAACCAGTCAAATTCTTTTTCGCGAAAATTGTCTTTTTTATTGTGGAGTCAAAAACTTGAAAATATATTTGTAATCACATATTCTGTGGAACCAACAACGTTTTCGGTTCTTGCAGCTTCAATCACACCATTCTCTCCCAATTTTCTTTTCTGCACTCTACATTCACTCGTTGCAAAAGTATCAATTCACTCGAAGAAATTTCCCAAATTAACGATACTTTTTCACGTTTGCTCTTCTGAATATAAGTAGCAAAGAAAAACGACTTGAGTTTTAAATGAACATTTTAATTTGTACTCAAATTAATTAAATAAAACACAATGTCACAATTTTGTACAAACAGTTTGGATAGTAAACACACAACAATAACACCACGCTTCGTCTCTAATGCGAGACAACGTCAGGTGAGTTAGTTCATTGCTAGCAAGTGACTGATTTATATTGCTTAATATAAATTTTCAAGTATCCCGAATTTCGCCATTTTGAGTGCAAACATTTACGGTCAACGGAACTGAACGATCGTACCTGACAATTATATTTTATGATAATTATCGATATCTATGGACCAGAGTTCATCTATCATTCAAATATCTAGTAACATTTCCATACTGAATGGAAGTGTATAGGTTGCACAAGTTAACAATAAATGTCATGTTTCGCCATAATTTGTTCTATTCTAGGTACACCTGTTCTCGTACCAGATAGAACCGGCTAAAAAACGCACAGCTTGAATGTATTGGAAAGTTAACAAAAACACTGATTTAATTGATTTTTCAATTTACCCCACTTTACCACCATTGTGATGTTGTGTATTGTAATCTAAATTTGCAAAAATCTGTACTTCTCTAATTAACTAATGAGTGTCAGATACATTTACAATCTAAGAAAATACCATCATGTCTCTAAACACAATGATGAAAACATTTCGCGAGTAAACAACAGATAAATATTCCATGGTTTAACTATCCTGTTTCTTCTTGTTTCAAAATAATGCTCATTATTTATTATCATTTTAATACCTATCATCGTAAAGTTTCCGCGTAAATCACAAGACCGTAATTCACAAGCACAATAAAACATATTTTACAGTACATGTCATTAAAGAAAATGTCATAGTCTAGCACTAAAATCAGGAGATGCACATTACTGAATACACTTCAATCAAAACAGAAACGCTGTGTCGAAACGAACTCGAATGTAGTTTCTTGGAAAGAAATATCACAGTGATTACAGTCAATTTATCTAATTATGAGTTCGTATGAGATACAAATATTATTTAAATAGATATACGAATACCTTGTACTGTAATATTATACTTTATTTTTAAATTTTAGTATTTTTGTTTTCTCTCTTTACCTTAAGGATATTGCAGGGTTTCATTCTCATACTGCATTTTCTTCATACTCTATTTCTATTTGTTTCATATTTACATATTGTTTTAATTTAAGGATAATTCGTACATTGAATCTCACTGTGTAGTATTATAAAGTCGTTTCAATGTAATATTTATTACTATTTTGTTTAGTTTTGATACGCATTTAGATTTAGTTGAAATATTAGTAGAGCAGCACTTATGACTTGAGACATTCACAAATAATATTATATCATTTAACGCTGCGGGGAGACATTTTTTGTGAAGAAGATGGAGACGATATACTCATCTATTCGCAGTTTCGTGATACTCTGACTGAATACAATTCCAGGAAAATGTGATTAATATCCAAGATGTTGTGTACATTGTACTGTATACATAGGAATACATCAGTTCTCATTATTTACGTGATACAATATCGTAATGTCATTAAGTATTAACACTCCATAACTTTGGATCACGTGAACCGTGCTTTAAAAATGAAAATTACACTTTTTCTCTCTATCGAAAAGTGAATCAATATTTCTTCAAACAATTTTCAGCACATCTCACAACTTCCAAGACTAATTGAAACATTCGAAGTATGATTTAACTTTTATAACTGATGTACGAGTTGACAATGGAATTACTGAAGTGAAATTTTCGATTATAAAATTTAAATTTGGAACGGCAAATACGGCAAATATCGTATTTTTTGACTCGTTAGAAAAGACAGAAAATAAACTTATCATTTACGAGTTTTATTTTGTAGAAAAGTGAAGTTTGAAAAGTAAATTACAAAATCAAATTTTGAAGTGAGGAACATAGTGATCTTCTATTAAAAAAATATATTCTTCACGTACAATGCCAATAATTTTTTTTGAATGATGAAATGACCATAGTCCCTCATTGAATGGAGCTACATAAATAAGAGTAGAAACATGGAATGAAACAATAAGTCTGAGAGAGTGGAGGAGTGACTTTAACAGAGAACCCATTGCATGGGACTCGAGAGCCTCAGAGCGAACACGGTACGCGGCAATAAAGCACGGAAGTTGTTATGTATGTGGATACGATTCTTCTGAAACAACGACGCAGAAGCGCTTCAGGGAGTTAGTTCAAGTCGTTCTTCGCTCTCAGAGTTACGTAATGTCATGCAACAGGGAACGATGTAACTTCGAGATGAGTTCCGAGGTTAAACGATGTATATTATGAATTATTTACAATAGTAATAAGCAAGTACTGTTCAACTGGCATAAAATATAAATAACGATATATTTTATTGACCCAATGAACTTTTACATGTTGAGGTTTATTTTTACTTTTGCTTTTAACGACTTCAAAGGTTTGGTTTATCATTAGTTATTCAATAACATATTCAGTAAAAGAAGTAATTTTAGTGAAACATAAGTCACCACGCTGCAGAACATAAAAAAAAGTGTACAAACATCTGAATATTAACATTTTAGTAAACTATTACACATTACCAACTTTAACATTTCATCACGCCTTTTAAGTCGCAAAGTAAGACAACGTTTAGGGGGGTTTTGTCACCGTTCCTGAACCCTCTCTTGTTTCGTCCCAACGTGAAGTGCTAGAAATGTAGTGCTTATCGGGAAACTCACTAAAAATTGGCAAATCTATTCATATTTAGCGCTAAAAGATATAAAGCGAAATTTTTAGAGTTGACAAAGAATCTTCATACGCTATTCTCAAAATATTTCACCGTCTAGCTAAGTCTATGCTAAATCTATCCTTCCCAAATTCCCTGACTCAAGTCATGGTTAGGTGGAAGAGCAGGTCTCGTGGCCTGATCCTCGCCAAGAGACAATAAGTAAATAATACGTACACTTCAAAAGTTTTATTTGAATACGCTTAAGTTTTACGCGTGTTAACAGAGACAGGAGAAAATAATATTCATGGAATTGCATTAAAAATTATGAAAAAAGTAATGGTAAAGAATTATAAAACATGATTTTATATAAAAAGTGCTATACTAAAAAATAATGTTCAGTAACATTAAAAATCAAAGAAGTTGATCAGGAAAGTTGATCAAAAAAAGAAAATCAGAATTTTTTTAAAAACTTGAGGATTCAAGCGTCATTATACTTATACTTCATTAAAATTTCCGAAACTCTCAAGCTTTAAAAATTTTCTTGTATTTTTAATCAACTTTTCTGATCAATTTTTTTGATTTTTAATTTTACCGAACATTATTTTTTACCATTAGTCAATACTTTTTATATGAAAACAATACTTTTTTATAACAAAGTTTTTTACTTCTATTTTATACTTTTTAGTATTGGAATTGATTTATTAATTTATCAAATGAGTCAAACTCGACACTCTTACTATTTGCCATTATTTCCAACGCCACCCCCTTTCCACCTCGTCCCCAGTGGTACCAGGATTGTCTTATCCCTACAGTGCTTGTTTTCAGTCTGTGTACCAAGTGTGGTTGAAATTACTCCAGGCATTCTAGAGTTATAGTAAGATGCTTATACTCATACGTACATAACCCGATTTTATTCGCTTTAGGAGTACAATAGTACCAAAATCATCTGTTGTCATACAGACCAACATAAAATTTTAGCTCGATCGGAAACTTGGAAGTGGCCGAACAATCAATTACCAAGTTTGAAACGGAAGGACAACATACATTTATTTGGTATTCATCGGATCCGATGTTGCCATTTCCTCAATTGCTGTTTTGCATGTCAAGTTCCTCTGGTGACTGATAAGTCCAGCTCTGGATTTACATATTCTCTCGCACGCTCTGCATTGATGTTGGTTGTTTGGAGGTGTGTCCAGTGACTGAGGTGTTGAATTTTGTCCCGACAATGTTGCTAGTTGTTGTGTTGTTGTTCGGTTATGGTTCGTTTGTGATTGATTGGATGCTTGTTGCATGATTTTGATGGGTTGTCTAGGTGCAGCTTGATGTGTGTCTTTGTGTTCGGTTCTCATATGGCTTGCCACCCTGCCTTTGATTTGTACGTTGTGTCACATATTGTACATTTGTTTGTTTGTGCTTGACTTCTTGGAGTTCAGGGTGTCTTTGAGTAATATGTGAGAGAACGTATCTTCTGCCTTGTCTACCTTCTCTCAGGAAATCGCATAGTGGGCATTTCCAAGTGTATGTTTCCTCTACTTCATGGCGTATTATCCTATCTGTCTCTTTCATTTTCATGGTTGTTTATGGAAATTTCTAACCTTATTTACGGAGTTATTGGTTTCTGTTTGAGGCAAGATCTCTTCAGTTAGCTGTTTTTATTCCTAGTTTCTTAATCTTCCTTCAGGACATCCATCCAGCAACATTTTGGTTTCTGCTGTGTTCTTCTGCCCTCAACCAGTTCTGAAAAGGCTACCTGCAGTGGTACTTTGGATTTGTCCGTGCGACTCACATGTCCCGCCCACCTGAGTTGGCGCATGCGTATAAAATTGTCAACTGATAACATTTGTGATCTCTTTAGTACCTCTCCATTTGCAACAAAATCTGTCCACTTGATTTTAAGTATAGTTTTGAGACATTTTATGTGAAAATGATTTAGTTTTTTCACATGGATTTCAAGTATTGTCTCGTAGATCCTTAATTTAGTTTGTAGTTCTGTGTTGTGTGGCTTCCATACTCGCGGGTAGAGACTTACTAGCTGCATTTATTCTGTTGCTAACTTCTGAATCGATGTTGCCATTGTTGTTAATTACGCTTCCTAGATACTTGAAGGATGTAGTGATTATGAGATCTGTTGAGTTTATTGATATAGGAGTAACGGGAGGTTGACAGTTGATATACATTACTTCTGTTTTACTTTCGTTTATTTTCAGTCCAAACTTATCAAATTCTTCGGTAATTATGGTGAGAGTTTTCTGAAGTTTTGAGGGACTTTTTGTAATTACGGCGCAGTCGTCCGCAAACATGAGATTGAGTACGCTGTTGATTTCAACTTTTGTAGTTGCTTTGAGGTTTCTTCTGTTGAACAGATTGGAGTCTGTTCTGAATTTATGTTGTACTCCCTCAATGTTGCGGCGATAAACGTTGTTCATGGCTGACTGGATGTAAAACAAGAATAACAATGGTGCAAGGATGCATCCTTGTTTGACTCCTGTTTGAACGTTGAATGGTGGTGTGGTCATATCTTCAAATCTTGGAAGAAGATGGAGGAAGTATCTTCATAGAGTGCTCTTAAGATTTGAAGGATATTGGGTGGGCAATTTGGTTTTTGTAGGACTCGGAATAGCATGTCCCTGTCTACACGGTCAAATGCTTTAGATATGTCGATGAATCCGATGCTGAGAGGTGTATTTTGCTCTATGGCTTTTTCTATTATCTGTCTAGTGGTGGCAATCTTGTCAATGGTGGAGCGACCATGTCTAAAGCCACATTGTGTATCATGTATTAGGTTATTTACGTATGGAGATAGTCTCTTATAGAGTGTTCTAGATAGGATTTTACTGGGGACTGCCAATAAAGAGATTCCTCTATAGTTCTCGCATTTAGTTTTGGAGCCTTTCTTGTCGATAGAGATAACAATTGACTCTTTCCATTCTTTAGGTATTTGTTTCGAGTTCCATATTTCGCCAAAAAGAGTTTTAAGGATACTGACAACTGTTTCATCTCCTGCTTTTAGCATCTCACTGGTAATGTTGTCTTGTCCAGGGGATTTGTTATTCTTCATTTGGTTTAGTGCTTTCTCGATTTCGTGCTTAGTTGGGGAGATCGTCTGTTGTATTGATTACTCTCACCGTGGGGTTTTCTGTTACCGAATGTTGGTTGTACAGTTTGTCAAAGTAGGTTTTCCACATTTCTAGGCGCTTTTCAGGTTCATAAATTTTCTCACCTCTTTGGTTTTCAAGTATACTGGGGATTTTTTTCGTAGGTCCCACGAGTTCTTTTATGCATCTATACAGATTGTGAGAGTCATTTTGTTTGTTAAGTTTCTCAAGTTCTTTGGCTTTATTTTCCCACCATTCTTCTTTAATTAATCTTATTTCTTTTTGAACAGTACTTCTGGTTTTTTGATAGTCTATTCTGTTCTTTGAGCTGGGCATAGCAAGTAGACGTTTATGAGTAGTTCTTTTCTTCTCAAGTAGTTCTTCAATAATTTTATCGGACTCGTCAAACCAGTCTCTTTTCTTGATTGTTTGTTTTGGTAAGATTTTCTCTGCTGTTTTCATCATGGATGTTTTTAGTGATTTCCACATGGATTCTATGTTTTCGTAGGTTGATTGTTATATTTTGTTTCAGATGTTCGTTAAACTCCATCTTTGTATCTACGTTTCTTAGTGATTTACTATTCACAAGGGTAGTTTTGGGTTTCTTCTGGTATTTTGGATTTGATTGTACGAGTTTCATAGTTGCTCTGACTAGAAAGTAATCGGTATCACAATGCGGTCCTTGCATCGTACGGCATCTCAGGAAATTTGATGCTTTGTTGTGTCTTGTAATAATAAAGTCTATCATATGCCATTGTTTTGATCATGGGTGTTTCCATATGGCTTTATATTTGTCTTTTTGTTGATAGAACGTGTTCATTATGCTAAGGTTTTGAAGAGCATACAGTTGTAGGAGTTGCATGCCATTCTCATTATTGATGCCAATCCCATGCTTGCCGATGACATTTTTCCAAAGATTGTGGTCTTTTCCAACTCTTGCATTGAAATCTCCTGCGAGAATGATGTTCTGATTTTGTGGAACTGTCGTGATGCAGTCGCCTAATCTGTCATAGAAAATATCTTTTTCTATATCACTACTAACATTAGTCGGTGCATAGCAACATATTAGTACTTTTTTTACTTCTCTTCGGCAATGATGAAGTACATTAGTCTCTCACTGATGTATGTTGGGCTTGAGATGTTTCCTTTTCTAACTGAATCGTTTTTTACACATATTGCTACTCCATGTTCTTTGCTGTTATCTTCGGACCCACTGAAGTAATTAGTGTAGCCCGCTTTCCCTTCTTCTATTGTACCTATTCCTATGATGTGGGTTTCTTGTAGTGCAGCAATGTAAATATTGTGTTGGGACAGTTCTCTCGCAATTATAGCTGTTCGTCTTGATATTGTAAGACTATTTGTTTTTTGAGAGTCGTGCAGTGTTCTTATGTTCCATGTTTCTATTTTTAATTGAGCTGTTTTCTTTGATAATTTTTTGTTTGTATCTCGTTCTTTCATTATAAGTCGGGTATGTGCCCCTCCCAGAACCGATATGGGGCAGCCAGCCGTATCTGGGCGAGCTTGGGTACTCGCCTGGGAATGTATCGTGTGTACAAGACATTATAGCAAAAGGTTGAGGGAAAAAAATTAGAGCAAAAGTTTTGTAAAGCAGTACTGGCTAGCTCACCTGTCTCACTGTCAATCTTCTGGTTCCTTGGTGACCCCTACAGTCGGGACTGGGAGGGATCAGGGCAGTGAGACTCGGTTTGAAGATGAAGCGTCCTTCTTCATTTGGTTTTACATAAGAGTGGTCTTCTCCTAGTCTTTGAGTATTCAAACCCTTGCTGCAAGACAACAACCGCAGTGCTGGAACCATTCAAGCTGCTACAAACATGCCACCAGATCTTCTGCATCCCGCCGTACCAAAGTCCATCTTCTCCGCCGTGATGAGTACTTTCAGGCTGCTGCCCCCTGACAGGGATGATTATCGGTCATCCGGCCTAGATCCGTACTGTTCTGCGATAACAGGGCCACCTCGAGTAGGATGTAGTATGATGTTGTTTGCTACGCAGTACGGTCTTCACAAGAGAGAGGCTAATGTTTGATATTTCAAACTATATTGCGCATCATCCGTCCTGAATTCTTAATAAGAACTCTCGGTCCCACTTACATACATACATAAGAACGAAGTAAGTGAAATAAAAGCTTGTATCAAGGGAATGTTTGCCAGAGAGGTTTGTATGGTGGCAGGAGTCTGAGAAAGTAAAGTAATACAAACGTATTTTGGAAGCGTTGCAAAAGATTGGTGGAGTGCTGAGAAGGAAGTAAAAATTCCTTACGGATAACGACAATTTTAGGAATTCCCTGAAAAGAATTGGCACACAGATGGATATGTAATGTGATTGGTGAAAAGTTGATGTGTCTTGTGGGACAGTGATTGTGCGGATCTGAAAGAGCAAATTTTTAAGGAAGATAGATATAATACAAGGGAACAGAGAAAATACATTGCATATGAGAGATTGTACAGAATATACGAAAATTAGGAACCATACGGGATTCACTAAAGGAAGTTGAATGACAAGAAGAGAATACCAGTTTGTTGAGAATGTATCATGTACGTGAGAAGTAAACTGACTACATGTCACAAAATACGATTAAATCATTCATATTGAAATAACTCCTGTAATGGCATAGTCAGATACAGTGTCAGCAATGACATGCAATTTCGCGTGGGTTTTCCATTCTTCTATCAATTTGATCAGCAATATTATATCAGCAGTACTAAAATGAAAGTTTCCTTAAGCGGTATTTTCCCTTTAGCTAAATAGCTTTTAAGTCTCTTGAAATAGTTAATGAATGACGTAGTACGTCTGTGGGATACTTTTTTCCCATACACTTACAAGTGAAATACCACATGCAGATGTAATACATTGTAATCAAACTTTCCGTACAGAAACTTTTAACGAAAACAAAATTACAGTAGTTTTGTAGAAATATTCCAAAATGTGTTTTGATCTTCACGTGAAGAAACATTTAAGTTGAAGTTAAAAACATTCAGATCACTTCAATCAAATACAAGCCGATACTACTTGACTCAACCGTTTATCCAGAATCACTGCGATCACATGAACGGATGGGCAGATCATGCTAAAATCACTTAAAAGCGAGACACCTAAAACGGATATTTTCGTTAAAATCTCACAAATGAATTTTTTCGCAATAATAATACTTTCTTTTTTCCGCGTATTTGAGAAGGTAAAAATGGTACCTCGGAGCAGACAGCATAAGAGTTAAGTTTTTATTACTTATCTTTGAGATTTTTTTATTTTATCAGTTAATTTATTTTAATAATGCAGCTCTCATAGAAATGGTTTCATGAACAAAATAAGATATTTGTTTCTCTCTCCAGAGTAAAAGTACATTTTGCTATAATGGTTTACATACATTTTTCGAGTTTTGAGCACGTTCACAATGAAACTTTTTGGTGGATATATGACGTGTTCTTGCGTTTGTGGATAATGTGATGAATAATGTGTATTGTGAATACAGGAGGATACATGAATAATGTATTCAGTTATATGAACTGTTAGCCGTGAAGCAGATATGAATTATTAGCCGTGAAACGCAAAAAAATTACCCTTATAATGTGGACGCCGGAAACATGATGAACGATGCGTCTTTTATAATTTATGTGTTTTCGAATCATGCCGTATTTCTTTTTTACACAAGTTCAAGTAATTCTTTAAAACTATTAAAGTTACTTTTGAGAAATGTGAGTCTGTTAGTGTCTTCGTTCTATCGGTTTGTATCGCCCTTGTATCCCTGTAAAGTGTAAGGTGTTGCTCCGTCAGAGAAGCATGAAGCGAGTTCAATTAACTAACCGTGATAGCACAATCAATTATTACTTCACAGACTATCCATTCGCATATTCTGTAGCAAAATAGTTTTAGGAATCTTATCGCTAAATCGTGACTCGTATTTCATAAATACCAGGTGTTGGTTCGTGACTTTACTGTAATAAATCAAAAGACTAGGATTAAAAAGACTTGGATTAAAAAGACTTGGATTAAAGAAAGCAATTAAAAACTTCATTTGACCACATGGATAAAAATAAAATAATTTACTCTTACGGATGGACGGACGGACGGACGGACGGACGGACGGACGGACGGACGGACGGACGGACGGACGGACGGACGGA
>NNCF01125912.1:106173-169514 GCA_002313205.1 Laupala kohalensis | reverse complement strand
CCGTTTTTCCTTCTGGTAGAGGCGGATTTATCATACAGGTTCTCTAGGCTTTGTCTAGGGGCGTGTTTATTGTAACAATAAATCGTGAATTTAGTGTTATTTCAATTCTTATGATTTTTAAACACTATACTCAGAATAATCTATAGTTCGATAATAACTTGTACATGTAATTTTTTGCTTAAAATTACAAACATATTGACATTCTATTAGTATTATAACTCGCAGCCAACTTTTTATCTTATCTAGGAATTTTTGCTGAATTTTTTTAAACCGCCTCTGCCTTAGGGCCCTTGATCGGAATTGATGGGATGGTCCCTTGTTTGTTTCCGGAGAGTAAATTAGGTTTTTTTTCTCCACGTGGTCATACGCAGTTTGTACTGTTTTTTGATAATAAATTTATTTATTTATTTAATGAAATTTGGCAAAAATATACTTAAGATGTTCAGGATGAATATAAACTAACTTTTATTTTTTAAATGTGTGAAATGAACGATAGAAATTGATTTTGACCATAAATGTCGATGAAATCGTAAGAAAAGAGAGGTTTATTGGTTTACGCAGCCTAAATGGTTAGAGATAGGTGACAACTATGAATGGCAAAACTGATCGCCTCGAAGAGTTCTACAAATTAGACCGCGATAGCATATGTCTATCTATGTAGGTTTACCTATATTATCGAAAAAAACGTTATTAAAAGTAGGTATTAAAACATTTCAAATTAAGAGTATAATTCAAGAAGGAAAAAATCAATCATAAAATTTAACATTTTTTGTATTGTGCATTTAACCATAGAAACATATTTATATCGTAAAATTTGGACGAATAGTTTAGATTTTAAAAGCGTTTTAATGAAATGGTGCAGCCGCGCTGCCGCCATTGTGTCTTGCCTCGGAAGCGAAAATTCGACCTGCACGGTTCGCGACGAGTGGGTTCGTTGGTCTAGCAAGTAAAATAATTCCGGGTACTGGCGGTTAATCAGCTAGTACTATGTAACTAAAGCAGAGTTGAGAATTTGATTGGCATGACGACAAAAGATATTGTACTTTTCGTATGCCATTATTTCAAGAGATGTTTTCTCCAGTAGTGATTGAAGGTATATTTTTAAATAACGTTTGTTATAAACATATTTCAACATCAAGTTAAAGATAGATTTTCATTAGGACACGATTAGATGCTGGCATTCTCAGAATAAGTTGTTGTTAGGTTGCCTTCAAAATAGTTAAGATATTACAAGGGTGAAGTCCTGACAGTAGACTATAAGCTTCAAAGATAGAACTATTTCGAATAAAGAAACTGATGATGTTAAATCCAACTGTTGGAAAATACGTTTGCTGAATTAAAATTACAGGCGCTAACTTCCATGCGAATTGGGAAACTAGTCAGTGATCTAATCGATTGTAGGTGTTTCACGAATTATTTTATAAGCATAAGCATGATCTAGAAGATTAAGAATTTGATTCTTGAGTGATATTAAATTTTGAGACAACAAAGTTCACTAGCCATTACCAGCTACATTCTCTCTTACACATAATTCCACTATTGGACATCCCCCCTCCCTTATTTCTTCATATTTGCCAGATAAGTCTTTTCTAGGTGACCCTTTCTTCTCCATTCTCATCACGTTATCAACAAACTCAGAGAGCTTCATTCTCACAAAGTTAGAGCCAGCAATGTCATTGTCTAAGACAACCTACAATTCTTGATTGTACTTAATTCGCCATTACTTAATGTACTTAACTTCCCATCCTGGCCCGGGTTTTTCTCCGGTTTTCCTTCGGGTAGAGGCGGATTTATCATACAGGTTCTCTAGGCTTTGTCTAGGGGGGTCTATTGTAACAATAAATCGTGAATTTAGTGTTATTTCAATTTTTAAGCACTATACTCAGAATAATCTATAGTTCGATAATAACTTACATGTAATTTTTTGCTTAAAATTACAAACATATTGACATTCTATTAGTATTATAACTCGCAGCTAACTTTTTATCTTATCTAGGAATTTTTGCTGAATTTTTTGAATCCGCCTCTGCCTTAGGGCCCTTGATCGGAATTGATGGGATGGTCCCTTGCTTGCTTCCGGAGAGTAAATTAGTTTTTTTTCCCCTCCACGTGGTCATACGCAGTTTGTACTGTTTTTTGACAATAAATTTATTATTATTATTATCATACAGCAGTCTCATGAACTGGACCAGATTCATTTAGTTATACACATCGTCAACAAAAGTAATAGGATGCGTCATGGCGACACGATTCCGAATTATTCTTCTACTCGAGTCAAAATTACCGCGATCATTTATTTTCTTTAAAATACCATCCGAAAAAAATGCAAGGAAAAGCTTTCTCAAATGTTATGCTTCACGGTTGTACACTTGGCGTCACGAGTGATGTAATAAATAATTTACATCTTCTTGGGTTTTCACTGAAGCAGAATCACTGAATACTACCACTACCTATGGTACGTCAATTGAAGATTCAATATTTATTAACATATATAAATATTTACTAACATAAAATATACAACTATTTACTAACGTATAATAAATTATCTATACCCTATCGCGTTTTTTGATTAATTATATCAAAGTTCAATTTTGATAGATATTTTATGTGAATGTAAGGAAACACATTGTAGTATTGGTAAATGGGAAATGTAGCGTGCTATTGAAGTTGATCTACATGAGACGATATGAGACAGGAGGTGGGTGGTAGTACCGTTGTTAGTAGGTGGGCCGCTTAGCTGGATTTACCAACAACTCGGTCCACAGGAGGTGTAAGTAGTTAGAAATAGTAAGCGTTAATGATACTAGGAGAAGTATGAGGTGAATAGAAGGAGGGTTTTCTTTTCATCTGTCACAGCTATATGAACTGCGAGAACGAAGTGAAATGCTACAAGTTTTTTTTTCTGGCTACGCCGGAGATTCAATCCAGAGTGACTCAGTGGCGAGCAAGGATGCTAACACCTGAGCCACCGAAGGGGGCAAGGAAAGACATAGATGAGCGTGATTTTGGAAATGTATCCACAAAAACAATCATTTTTTTTTTTCAAGTGTTCACCGGTAGGAATGAAAGGCCAAAACTCGAAACCGGGACCTCGAACTACATCAGCAGTGGCGTTAACCGTGATCAAGGAATTAAAGACATTGAAAATGGTAATGAACCGAGACGCAGAGACTGGAGGTCTTGGGTTAGATTTTCTCTGAGTGAAGTTTTTACAGCCTTTCCTCCAAACGTAAGATATACTATGTCTGTACTTTCTTAGAATTTATACGTTTATAATTCTTTTTATCAAAAGGAGCAGTTACAAACTCTCTGGAAGCAAGCAAGGGCAGAAAATCAGTGATGGATTTAACATTTCAGCGTCCCAAGACAAAATCATAACACGCATCTCCTATGTTGCTTCTTATAAAACCTGCACATTTTGTTTTGAAAAGACAAAGTATGAAAGAGCAAATATTTAACAAAGATTGTGAAAGAACAAATACTTAAGAAATATGCAGGGTCAGACTGGGTAACGGTATACATGTGAGCAACTGATCTGAGAGCCACTGTGGAAGTCAAAGAAACTGGTCAAAACTAGAAGTCGGTAACTCTGTGGATGAAATATACCAATTCTCTGCTTTTGAGCCCAACAGTTGTATGAATAGTATGAAAATTGACTAATCTGGAAGATTTAAATTCGGAGTTACTACACAGAACAACAATGAGTAACTGTGTGTTATTTTTTGGTATTTATAAGTGTCGGTAATGCGTTAAGGCAACAGAAAACATTTGGTATTATCTTCTAATAATTTTGTAGGCCTCACAGTTCCATGTTTACATTTGCCCCACTTTTTTTTGGTGTTGAGGTAATTATAAACACAGTTATTTACTATTAGTTTCGCACAGTTTTCTCGCATAATCGATGTATTATTGAACTAGCTTGCATTTAATCACATTTAATACGTTCCCATTATATTCCATTTGTCTTTACTTAGTTTTTTCGGTATTTGGATGGGCGTTGATTATAAGTGGTTATACATATGTTTAAGTAATTATACCTTCTTAACGTGACCCGAAGAAACAAAATCGGATTGATAAGGAAGCGCGAGAGCTGACTCAAAACAAAAAAAATAAGGAAGAAAAAAAAACCCAGAAGGAAACACAAGAAAATGAAAATAAAGAATAAATATTTCGAAAATATGCGAGACAATCTTCTAGAGGAAGTGACATGCTTAGAGTAAAGTACAAGAGACATTGAACTGGGTATATTCTTACACGTGGACATAAAAAACACATTTTATGTTTGTTGTGTCAATAAGATCTAGGAGGTGAATTAGAAGAAACTGAAAGGAATTGATGACGCAAAAGTACGTTCGTCTCGGCTGACGTAAAAATTTTCTTTGAAAACAACAACAAAAACAGCATTCTCACCTTTTCCAATGAGTATAAAACAAGGTAGTAAAAAAGTAAACGTTCTTGGAATGTATTGCTTGTAACTCTCCTTGTCCTTTTACGTACTTTTTTATTCATTCGTTTGATATTTTTCTACAAAAATTTCAAGATAATTACAGTATGTTTTAATACTTGGTTGATATAAAGGGTAATTATCTAGAAAATTACAAATAAAGTGAGTAGACCTAAAATTTAATGAGTCATCTCTGGGTTCTGAACGTTCTGATAATCAATGAAACTATCGGTCAGTGTTTTACGGCATTTGTATAAAAAACACACAAGTAAAATTGTGATACTGGGTAAATGTAATCATCAAATCCGAATAAATGTAAAATATATTAGAAGGATCAAAATACAATTTGAAGTTCCTTCAACTTCTATGACGTATGCCCTTGACATGACCCATCTTGGCCCGTTTTTTTCTCAGGTTTCCCTCCGGGTAGTAGTGGATTTTCCTTGGGTGGGAATGCCATTAATACCTTTGTTTTATTAATCCCAAATTTTTACTGTACAAATATCAGCAATTTATTTTGAATGATAAATGGATAATAGTACGTCTTTATTAAATAATTTCTTTAATAAATATTAAATCCGCCACAGCCCATGAGCCCTTGATCGGAATTGATGGGATGGTGCCTTGCTTGTCTCCGAAGAGTAACTCAATGACCCCCACGTGCTGCTGCTTTGCAACTGCTTTTTTGAGAATAAAGTTTATCCTAAATCGTTCCCCACTTCAGGTTAGGAGAGAATTAGATATTTACTATCTCCCCGTTGTCTCTGGGGTAATTGTACATACGCGGGGTAATATTTAACAGACGAATGAGTGTGGGAAATGTCATATTTCGAATTTTAGTTACAAGAGATTTATAAAGTAGGAAAAAAATCGTTATATTAGTGTGCTGAAACGCATATTTTTTACGAATTAAGACATTGAAATTGAACGTTCAACAGAAACTTCCAAAAATTGTTTACTATTACCGCACCTGACCATACAGTTATTAATTTATTTTTCTAAAATTTTACTTATAAATCGTGACTATTATAAACACTCAACGTGTTTTTACTGACTTCAGTTTTCCCAACATTATTGTATATTTCGTTAAAAAAGTAATAATTTGTGTGTGTGTTTAAGGGGATAAAATAGTTTATACTAAGATAAATGTGATTGTTTATTTGACGATGTTTTAACGTTATTTTTTAGGGGAATTCGGTCTTCCCGCGTCAACAGACGAAAAGTACAGACCACGTTTTGAATATGCAGTGCGTTGTTCCAATTTGACATCGCATGAAGATGATGAAGCTTCAGAGGAATCTGAAGAAGATGCTAGTAAAGAATCACATGAGGGCAGTGAAAGTGATGAGAGTGAAGAACACGATGAAGATGAAAGTAGTGAAGAATCATGTCTTGAAGATCCTTACGATGACGTAAGTATAGACTTAAATTATTTATGTCATTAACCCGCATAAAATTGGAGAATCTGCAAGAACTGAGTAAAGAACAAATTACTCTATAGACTACTCACTTTTGTTTCTGTCAATTTTGTTCTACTTAAAGGTTATGGAAGTATTAAGATTTTGGTTGATATTTGGTTTGGTAAGTTTATGTATCCAATATTTGATTTCCAGATGACTTGCTATTGTTTGTTTTGTTTGTGTGTCTGTTACTAACTCCCTCCCCCCAAAGAAATTAAATGTTGTTCAAAATAGTTAATTTCTTCGTGGTTAGAAAGTACACAATTCTTAATTCGTTATCTGTGAGGAGATTCCTGATCGAAAATGTTAATGGTAGATTTTTCGTACTGTATTAAGACAACTCACACTCTTTTTACTATTATGTCATAGTCTTTATTAATTTTTATATGTTTTAAAATAATATGCGCTACCCGTCCATTACGTGTTATATTGAAATCATCGGGGTTTATTCTTGGTTCATTCAAACCCTTATATCGAGTATTGTCTTTTTATTATGTCTTCTATATGTTTAAAAAGCCGAAAGGTGGTTCAGCCAGTTTGTGACGTATACGAATCTCCCCCGTATTAAAGTGAAAATGTGCCCACCTGCATGTGATCCTAACTAATATTAGTGCATTAATGTGTTTGTTACCACGTATCGTCTCAACAGCTAGAGCACAGTTTGGCAGAGACGTAGCTCGCAAGCCAAAGAAGAATATAGGATGATATGTTATCGTAAATCTAAGAAAACATTCTGTAATTTCATTTTTATTTTAAAAAGAGAGAGAGAGAAACGACAACATACATATTGACTCGTAGAAGAAACACAAAATATACATGGATGCTAATATTAACAAGCTAAATTCTAACATTGAATGACTCCTGTATGTTTATACAACACTAGGTATCGTGGGCTGGGAAGGTACCCAACAAGAATTTAGTTTTGTCTATCCCACATATGTATTATGTTTTATGAAATGTCAGTATGATTAGTCAGTGCCGATTATTCAGTATTCATCTATATGTATCAATCTTTTGAGTACAAAAAAATATGTGGATTAAACTTTGTGGCAACAGGCGTAATACTATGATCACTATGAATATATTTTAGCTTATGATCCTGATTGACCTCTTTATCTAGATCATTGGTTAGCGAATGAATTCAAAATATTTTCTTGGACTAATAACTGCGAATGACCTGTTGATCCCATTCATTGGTCACGCGTTTGCGCTTATCGTATTTGTTTCAAAAACCAAACCGTTCGTAATAGTAGTAAAAGGAAAAACATTCATGAAAGAAAAAAGTGCGTAAGAAGAATATGCACCACCAATTATCAGACTACTATCAATAACAAATAATGTTACCAGTATGTATCCCACAAGAGAAGAAAATTTTATACTACTCAAAATAATAAATTTTTCCAGGAAAGAAAAAAAAAACTTTACTCGATTTACCTCTCACCAACGATTAGTACATGTATCTATAAATATTATCTTTATATTTTTAAGTGATTAACTGTCATATTTTAAAGTCGAAAATTCGTCTAATACATTCCACAAACGATTTCTATAAAAATTAATTTTATACAAGCATTTTTCCTTGTGTCTCGTTTTTTAAGTATCGCAGAAGCTATTTGAAATAGGAGAGTGGGAGTCATAGGAGGGTAGGAGGAATCTAATATGCTAGTTCAAAATCGCTAATTAATGAGTGACACTTTTATGGTGCTTGAACCATATTTCAATGGAAAAAATTCACATAAATGAAGTACCGTACTTAGGAGCATTAAAAGATGATCGGCGATTTCTATTACTTCATCTCTCACCTTCCCCTTTCTGAATATATTTTAGCTTATGATTTTTTATTATGAGATAACATATACAAATTTCATCAAGAAAAGAAGTTACACGACTGATTTATTTTAAAAGGATATTCTTTGGTTACTTGAGTTCTGACAATTGAAAGTTTTGACGTGCCTGACCATGCTGGTATAAACAATTGTACGGGTGTTAAGTGATGCTCCATTGCGCATTATCTTTTTTTTTTGTGGGGCTTTACGGCTCGTCGTCATCGAGGTCATTAAAACCCTAAAAACTCGTACAGGTAGGGAAAATGCAGTTACGCACTAGGGCAAGCCAACATGACTCTCCCCGCGTGTGGGACTCGCCGAATGACTCAACCATACCCCCTAAAAACCCTCCTGAATTACAACATACCAAAACATACCTCAAAACCAAAAATCAAAACATTGAGGACAAAAAATGAGTGGGGGACAAAAAATGAGGAAATGAAAGATACCCTAGCCCTAATGGCGTCGGGATCGAAAAGAACAAGAGGTGACCAAGGGAGGTCAGAAAAGAGAAAGGAAGGAGCCTCGCACAAGAAAGTGGAAGTAATGTCAGACTCTGCTCGGGGCCCCGTGTTCGCCAAACACGTACTTACTAGATGTAAGTCCCCTGGGGGGCATTGCGCATTATCATGTACTATTCATAACAGTTCTGACGTCCTGTTTACATTGTTAATTCTAATTATGAAACCGAATAAAATATGCCAAGAACTAGCAGATGGGAGGAAAATAGTGTCTACCGAATTACTCAGGTAAATAAAATAGTCTTTGCTGAATACAAATAAACGTTCATATTAGCATATAGAATATTACTTTCATTCAATTTTCATAAAATCGCATGAGTTCAACAAGTAATAATTATAGTGAAAGAAGCACAAAATTCACGGAAGGAGAGTCGCGTTTACTCAATTAGCACTTATCACAATTTGGGCTCGTACTCATGCGCAATTTTGTTAAAAAGTATTAATGGAGGAAAATCTACAACGTTCTATCACATGCAACTAAAATGATTCAGAAATCGGACTCATGGTTTTCTCGCTCCAATTTTTAAGTATTTCGGGTTACCTTAAACAGTTTTTGTTTTGTTTTAGGCACTTTAATTTACTCATTTCATAATACTCTAACAAATAATTCCAAAAAGAAGAAAAATGTCGAAGTTTAATGAAAATACATTTGTACGTTCAATGCATTCTTGTTAGCTGTAAAGAACTAAGTTATTAAAATACATGTTTTTAGGACTTCGTTCATTTCGAAATAAAAGAAATTTCCTCGGTCACTTTCTTTAAAGATTCTTAAAAAATTTATTTAACATTTTGCGAAACCAAACGCTAGCGTAATAAATTCAGCTCTTCTCAACCGTTTCAAAAACTCATGACACATTTCTAACACGCTTCTCTTTCATGTGAGGCTTTCCTGCAGAAAACATTAAAATTCATCTGTAAGTTGAAGAAACTCTATAATTTCTAGTAGAATTACGAGTTGCAAGTTCGACACACTCCACTTTTTAAAGGTTTTAATTGCTAATCTGATGCAAATTCAAACGCTAGCGTAATAAATTCAGCTCTTCTCAACCGTTTCAAAAACTCATGACACATTTCTAACAAACTTCTCTTTCATGTGAGGCTTTCCTACAGAAAACATTAAAATTCATCTGTAAGTTGAAGAAACTCTATAATTTCTAGTAGAATTACTAGTTGCAAGTTCGGTACACTCCACTTTTTAAAGGTTTTAATTGCTTATCTGATGGTACACCCCCTCATTTCAATTAAGCGCAATTATTATAATTAGACTGACCTCATTTCAGAGAATGATGACTCACATCTTTGCTCAGGGTAAATATACAGACGATTTATTACCATGTGTATGCATCCCATGTACGGTTTTGGTCACTACATGAGAATAAGTGTTGCAAATTACGAGAGGGAAAAGTCTTTCACTTTTTTGGTTACATCCCAGAACTTTTTCTAATTTAAATCTATGAATATCTCTCAAGAAAAAAAAAATATGTATTCGTGTTAATAAGACATATAATTCGTCTGGTACTTATATTTCATAATAATATAAAATAACAGAAATCGAGTATCTGGACGATAGGAAAAAGGCTAATTGCATTCTCAATGTCGACAACCAATCTAATTTTCTTAATCTATGAAGAACTTAGAATAAAAAGAGAACTTACCGAAATAAAATTGAAGTGCACTAAATTTTTTGTCGATTTCTTTTTTTTGTAAATTACAAACATATTTCGTATCAGGTACGTCTAGAAATTCATGTTACATTTTTAAAAGTGCAGTATAAATATTTTTTAATTAAATCTTTATCCCTCTTGTCCAGAATATGTCCTATTTTCATGTTAAAAGACAATCATTCTATGTAATTTATAACATAATCATTTTTTTATTTGATTTTCAGTGTGCTGTACAGTGCGTGTACGATAAGGCTAATGTGGTTCGTATCTAAACAATTAAAAAAATACTTGTTGTGATAAGCATACGACGTTAAAATAAATGCTAATTCTATTATTTCCAGCTGAATAAAGAAGGTTTGCCCGATGCTGAACCTCTATATTACCACCTGTTGAACTTACTGGATCGAGACAGTGTTTTGAAGCCAATCGTTAAGGAAGCAGCGTGGAATTGTCACAAGGAATTGATGAAGACAGTTCACAAATTCGGTTCGTACGACAATACTGATGTTAGAGTTGTATGAAAATCTCCATAAAGAGACTTCACAAGTCCATTCAATTGCAGTAATAATTAAAAGTTTACTTTTAATACTGACTTGAACAAATAAAAGTATTTCAACATATCATTAATGCTCTGAGCTTCTTTGAGATCAAGTTCACGCTTTCATAAAGTGTCAGTCGAATCAATAACATGATTTGCGTCTTCTAATATGATTTTAAAGCTTTTAGGCGATGGTAATTCTCGGATAAATGGAATTATTATCAATATATTGTTGATACCCTATTAAGTTAATTATGTGAATTACTCTCATAATTTAATTTATTAAACCTAATTCATTTGATTAAATCTATTTCATTTTTGATGATTGAAACTGTACACACCGATTACACATTTATCTGAGCACCTTTGATTGAAAACATAAATTAACAGAAAACCTCATTCACTAAGCATACAACTCAATACGGCATTTATTACATTTACTTTAATTGAACACCAATTTAAAGTTTTATTACCCTTTACGTATCAAACCAGAATCAACAAAATATCATTACGTTTAAATATATTTGTTTCAGGTCTTGAGAACTTGGATCAGTGTCTTTTGTTAGAGACAGTGGATGAGTGTATGGAGTTCGAAATTGGACTGGTAAGTAGTTGATGTTCATTTATAGTATTTCAAGGGTTCGAAATTAATAACTTACCTATTAATTTGGACATGTCTTATGCTTATATTTTGACAATATTGTCCTGCTAGTTTCCTAAAAAACTGGGATTTACAACTTATACTTTAAAAAAGTGCCTACAATTCATTATCAATTTTCAAAATGTTGCATTAAAAAAAATCTTAAAGCACTTGTTGTTAACTATATAAACAATATATTTTCTTTGCGACCCCTTTTTCTGATCCAAAGACATGACAAATTATTATTTTCCGGTGATAATTCAATTTTTATTGATATATAATTTAGAAAGTTATTTATATATCTTCAGGAAAAAAGCTCCTTCCCGCCATTTCGAGAGGTCTGGGGCAAATGGCACTCCCCTACCCTTCCTCATATCTCGGTGGCCCCGGTAACATTTGATTATTTTCTCGTATATTCTGTTGCAGAAGTGTCCAAAGCGTTTGCGACTACCCTACAAGAAGCCCAGGGAATAAACAATACGTCTGAAGCGCAGATGAAGTCAAATACTGGTGGTTGGAATTAAATATGCAATTGTAGAGTTACTAAGTTAACTTACAAACTATCACAACTATTATTCAGGACTTTTAAACTTGAATGTGGTCAAAACCACATTCTTCCAAATTCGATTTACATTTTGTTAGCTTGAGTTAAAAAATTCATCATTTATGCCACTTCTCAGAGAAAATAAGTACAATAGAATACAATTTCCTAGAACTTTCTTTGTAATAGTTAAGTTTTCTTCGGTTATTTGTTTAGTTCAAAAATGTACTGTTCCCTCAGGAGGCAAGGTATTTCGAGTCAATATTCATTATACAAACTTGCATTACTGAAGTCAATATGAACTCTCCACATAAAATTCTGCTAACTTTCTATGAAAAATATACCAGTTAAAATGTTAACTGTATTTAATATGTTATTTAAAAGGTGAGGACTGCAAGTGGCAAATACTACGTAAAGCACAATATTAACGTAAGAAGAGAGTGGATTCTCCAATATAGACTAATGGCTATTTGACGAGCAGAAGAAAATTAAATTAATGGTTTTGATATTTCAGTTACACATACTTCAGTGAAGAAAGGAACATGATTGAAGTTCTTGATCATAAAAAGAGGTTTTTTCCCAAATTCAGTTTCTTAATTCTACTCTCTTAGAACTAATCTATGAATTCATTATGTATTGACACATTTTAATTAGATGACCACTGGATCAGTATTATTTGTTGATAGGTATTATGTTGTATACAGTATATTTGCTAAGAAAATTAGATTAATGACTAAGCATTGTTCATTATGGAGGCATTTCTGTTACAAATTGTATTCTCATAATTGTTAGGAATATCTGCCATTGAAAAAGATTTTCAAATAAAAGGAAAGTCGATCTGAATTCACAATCTGATTCGCATTAATCAATATAAATTGTCCTCTTCAATCTTTCTGTAAATAGTCACTCTTTAAAACACTCATACGCTCGCAAATTGCATGAACCTTTTGTGACAGTGGAAAAAAATCATCTAAACAATGTGTGTGTGTGTGGGGGGGGGGGGAGTACATAATCCTGTGTTGCAAGAGCGAGAAGAATGATTTTAAACGTGGAAAATTTTTAAATTTCTTGGTATTCTCCCTTAATATTCTTTCTCTCCCACTACGTTTTAATTAATTAATTTATTTATGAACCATATCCCTAACTTTATCTCGTCATTACTTTATCTCTTTTTTTCTTTCAAAGTTCTATCTTGCTGACTTATCTATAATTATATTTCGTAGTACATATATTATAGATACATATTATTGTAATTATTTAAACATTTATTTAGTTTATTTTAGTATGCATGTTTCCTCTAATTTAGAAACATCATTTCCTCTAAACTTTGTAATATATTATTCTCATCGCTGATATAAATTTCACCTCTCAACACCGCGCATAATCCTTCTGTTTGACACATTTTTTCTATACTTTGACAAGGTATATGTTGAAATTCCCGCTGACAATTTGTTTTCGTTTTTTTATGTTTGAATTCCACTAGTTTAACATAAGTCTGACGTCTCTTTAAATTTATCACAAGAAACTTGCATTGCTGCTATTTGTTGTCTTGTTAATTTACTACGTTTTTATTTCATTTTCTCGATTTGTTTCGTGGAAATCGCAATGAATATGTATATTTACGAAATGACTCCACTCCAGACAATCCTATGACGTCTTCAAGAAAGGGGCTTTATATCAGAAAGTGTCTCCGTGTTGTTGACAGATTAACGTGACGGTTTTGTCAAGAGTAGTGATTTCAGCTCAAGTTCCATTCGCCTTCTGCCTCGACCGCCGAGCGGCTGGTGGATCCAGTGCGATCCAGAGCGCAGATGACCAGTGTCAGATCTAGACCGTAATCAAGGGGGGGGGGGCTAACCGAGGAGCATTTTTGTTTTAAAATTACGATTTTACAACACAAATTTTATAAATATTACCTTTAAATAAAAGGCATCAAATAAATAATAACAATCTGGTTTTATTAATAACAATAACAATTATATTGTTAATAATAAAAATTATATTGTTAATAACAATAACAATTAATAATCTGGTAACACTTTTACAAATTATGCCATTAGTCAACTTCAATTTTATCTTTTATGAGTTCAGGTCCAATTGGGGGGTGGGGGGCTATAGATCCGCACTGCAGATGACGACTGCCATATCCCGAACGAGTCGTTAAGTCGGTGGATCGGTATATACCAGCGGTCGCCAACATTTCGGAACTTACTGATCATTTAATTCATTGTTTTAAATTGCGTGGACTTTAAGAATTATTTTAAAGAATGAAGTTTGTCAAATAATACCTATGGAAATTTCAATAACAAAAATACAATATGCCCTATTTATTATAACAATTAAAATGCTCTTGCAATTCGAACAAAATTGTATATACATACTTAATGAAACACATTTATTCATTTGAGTAAAACATTCTTAAGAGGTTACGTGAACCTTGACGAAGATATGAATCTTGTTCAACACCTGGTTGGACGTCAAAATATATTTTAAAAAAATTTTTCCTTTTTATTATTAGTTTCCTGTCGTTCAAATACGTTTCCAAGAAGTGTAATAATCTAATATTTATGCAATAGTTAACTAGTATTTTGAACAGAAGATTAAATATCGCAATTAATGCTCCGATTTTTCTGTTCAACACCAAAGGTCCGCGGAACACCAATTGGCGTCAACTGATATCTACAAATTCAGAATCTGCCGTCACGAAAGTTGTCAATGAACCTTAGTATCAAGCTCTCGGTGACTCTCGCTGACTTACATATGAGGCACTTCCCGACATTGTAGAAAATTAGTTGAGAGCTTATTAGTATCGTCTCGAATGAATTCTTGTTAAGCAATTTCATTTTCCAAAACTAAAAAAAAATACTTATTTCGAAAATTTCTGGAGTTAACAAACAAATTACCTTCATTGCGAACACACCAATAAAAAATTGTACAGAATAATAAACTTTTCAAATTAAAAAAAAGTACCAATAGTGACGAAAACTGAGAGAAAAGGAAATTTTGAAAATTTGTTCAAAGAACGTAAAAGACTAACATCATTTGCACTTTAGTAGACAACGATTCTTATCTTTTTGCTCAACTTGGGTTCCTCAATTTTTTTCCTTACGGAAGTATTTAAGAAAACAAAAATTTTAATACTTCTCTTATTTCTTCATATCTCTGTAAGTAAAAGAAATATAATTCCACAAACGTTGTTACACACAATAAAGATGTTATAATTTTAATTTAAATATGTGTTAACATAATTTGAAAAGTTTCGATGAAAAATCCCTCTGAAACCAGGAATGTATTTTTTCTCTTTTAATTGTCTAGTGCTGGCATTTTGTACGAAATGTTGTGAATCATTGAAATCAGGAAATTTCAATTCATTTTGAAAATCATGTAAACCTAACTTGTGAACCGCGAAACGACGTTGGATATACTAGTTCAAGAAAAATGGTCATTCGGCCACAAAAGAGCAGGTCTATTTGCTGGTTCACTCTTTTTGTAGTCACACTGATTGCACGTCACCGGGCGCACGCGAACAAACATTTAAACCCTCTTACTAAAAACTCTTTACGGAGTTTTTCCATAAAAAGAAAGAACAAAAATTAATAGTGCTATTTGCATTACGTCAATGCAAACATTTTTAAAACCGATTTGTAAGACTTCTTTACTAGTATTACTATTTTTTGCTAGTACACATGTACATTGTGTACTGTATACAAGCATTAGCTGTTGGAAACATTTATTCTCTTTTGTAAAATACCGAATAATAAAAAATTAAAAATGTTATGAACATTACAAAAATTAAATCCAGGAATTGTCTTGAAGCGATTTAGTGCTCATTTGGTTCAAATTTATATATTTAGAACAACGTCGTTCTGAATATACGTTCCCTTACGTCGCAAAGTTTTGTATTATTTTGCACTAAATTACAAAGGGTTAAAATGTAGGAACTTTCGCGGGCTCATGTGTTTTTTAATATCCTGACATATGAAGCGGCTTAACATAGCGAAAAATAAACTACTAAAACATAGCAAATGGAAATAGAAACGCGATGACATTGACGTTCATACCTCACGGGACATTTACAAGAATAATTCACAAAGAACTGTGGAAAATACTGTTCTAACGGAAATGGCAGCTGCATCACGTGTCTGAAGACTATGCGACCCTTGTCAAAGAATGAGTCAAACGACAATCTAGGTTTATTATTAAGTTTTGACATCCCAAATAATTGTCCTTGTCCTACAGTAAAAATTAGTCGAAAGAATTATAAATTCATGAGAACTCCTTTGGCGAATATAACCTAGTTCCATGAATAGTTGGTAACTTGACTTCAGTGAAAGCGGACATAATACCATAAATTGGAATACAATAAAATTCATTTGGTTTCCCTTTGGGTTTTTGCGAAGTTTTTTGCTTTGTGTTTTGATCTCTCTACCACGTTCCATCGCTTTGTTCATGGTATCTTCGTGGCACAGCTCTTGCTAAGTCGCTTGTACGCAGCATGTGTTCCAAAGCTCTCTCCATGGACGGGGTAATCGGTCTGGGGGCAGCAGCCCGGAACTCCACAGCTCCATACTCACTTTCGCTATTTCGACGACTCTTAATCATAGAGCATACCGGACGTTTCCTGTCTCGTATATAAGCACATATTCACAAGTACATATTATTTACGGCGAGACCACACAGAAATTGCGTTATCGCCAACAAGGATGTTCTGTGAAACGTAAATATTTCCGTTCTGTAATATCTGCAATCCCAAATTGATGCCTAACCATTCGTAAAGAATGCTTTTTGTTAACAATTGATTTATTATTTAATTTATTTTGAATTTTTTAATACGGAGATATAAAATATCATTGATTAAAACTAATTATTTTAAATATCACGAAACTTTGTTCAATTTCTGCGCAATTTTTTTATGACACTGAATTGTAGATTAGGAAGACAAGGAAGAAATATTCTCTAAATAATCTGTTACATTTAGTTATTAGTAAATCTCATGACGCAACCGAAGAAGCTTCAAAATAAAAAATTTCTAAAAGGAACAAAAATTAAAAACAAATCAAGTTTTAAATTTTGACGAAATGATCAAATGATTTCGAAAAGAAAGGTAAGTAATTTCAGAAGTGCGAATATTTGCGGGGCCTCTGAGAATTAGGAATGATGTTCTCGATGACATTTAAGTCCACAATTAGCTCCTATATATCCCTAACACCTCTTGGGAAGGACATGTAATGAAAAATTGATCAGAAATGTCATCCTGAGGAGTCCACAGTTTTCGGCATCGCTGAGCTGATAGTGACATCAAGATATCGAGTAAGTCTCAATTGTAAAGAAGGTAGAAAGGAGACGAAGGAAAAGTAACTGAAAAGAATCGATTTGCATCAAGTCTATAATTGTTAATTTGTCTGAAATGTATAATTTTACTGCCAATACCAGTGAAGTTCAAGTTAAGATCACATCGGGGTACGGTGACATTAGAGCTGGGACTGGCAAGGAGGGGACGTAAAATTAACGTAAAAAGACAGATATTAGGGTTGAAGCCATAGTTTTCGTAATTTTTGAAAGTACGAATCACTCTCCTGGTGCCGCTACAAAGTCTTTGAGGCCATAAAAGATGCACGAAACCCTCGAGATGAGAGTTGGGATGAGCATGACATGAAGTATCGAATATGGTCGATATTAGTGTTATGTCAGAGTTAGGTCACCATTGAGGTAGGGAGGGGGCCTAGAACCCCCATGGATGGATGGTGGGAGTGTAATGTAAAAATTTTAATGACGTACTAATCCATAGATTACAGATTAACAGTGATGTGATGCTATTGAAGTACAAGTTCAGCACAGATGGGGGTTAAATATCCCTCACTCTTCTAAGAGTTAAGTGATATGCTAATTGGTGACGTTTCAATTGATTTGTTTATCTCAATGGCAAATTCACATTTCTTACTCAACGGTGATTTCATTCAGGGAATTGTTCATTCTCACTTCCGGAGATGATACACAAAACGCTCTCTACAATCACGTTTTGTAGTAAACTTGTATTATTACGAATTTGTAAAATTAAGATGCTTAACGCATGTTTTTAAAAAGCAGCAAGTAAAATTATTTTGACTGTACAATACAGAAAGATTTTATTGTTTCGTAAGTAAAAGAAGATTGGTATACGAAAAACCCCGGGGAACACCGGGTAATCAGTTAGTTTATTGTATAGAACAAAGCAACTTCTGTCCACCAAGTATTCAATATCGACACAAGAATAAAAATTCTTGAACATGTGTAAGTATTACGATAGGATCTTGAGTTTTGGCCAAGAGTCAGATTACCAATGCTTCGACTTTTTACAAGGTTATTCATTTATATCCATACTTACTAATATATAAATGCGTAATGCGAAAGCGTGTTTGTCTGTTTGCTACTTAATCACAAGTAAACCACAGAACTGATTGTGATGAAATATGGCAAGGTGATACTTTGGGTGAAAAATGAGTCATATTCACTTACGCTGTCTAAACAGAGATAGATGACAACTATGAGTGGCAATATTGTTCACCTCGAAGTGTTCTACAAAAACGTCCGTAACAGCATATGTCTATCTACTAAAGTTAACCTAAATTATTGCAAAAACGTTATGAAAAACCGTGTTGAAATACGTCAATTTCAGCGAGTAATTTAAATGGTAAAAAGTTATTTTCATCATATTTAATGGGTTCTTTGTTTTGTGCATTTAACAAAGATAAAAATCGTCTTTTAGTCGTAAAATTTGGACAAATAGTTTAGATTTTACAAGAATTTTAAGGTATGGTTTCTCTGAACCGACGGAATGCCTCCGTGCGCGTGCCAATTGATGCTTTAAGAACGCTCCATTCAATTTACTATAAAAGCCTCTTAATTAAAAATAATTCTGAAATTTCACAGTTTCTTAACACCGTGGACCCGTGGGATGGTAACTGTCTGCAATTAAATTAGGTATATGTAATAGCGAAATACCACTGACTGACTAATCACATACTCTCAGAAACTACAAAGCCTACAAACTTGAAATTTGGCAGGTATATTCCTTTTAGGGTGTAGATGTCCGCCAAGAAAGGATGTTACGAAACTCCACCCTTAAGAGGGTGAAGTGGGGGTTAAATATTGTATGTAGGCATCCTCGGCAATCCATCATAACTCTTGATTGTCTCGAGCAATTTTAACCAATCTTTATACTCGTATGACTATCTTACAAGAAGCACTTTGAGGGTAAGTCATTCCTGGTACCCCTTGGCAGGGGTTGGAAAATGGGAACATAAAAGAAATTAGGAAAAAAATCCTATAGCTTATTTGAAACCATAGTTATCAGTACCGTTGGTATCGATAAAGACGCACGCAATTCGTAAGTTCACAATTAGTCCAAATTAGAGATATCAAACCCCTAGCATCCTTGGGGTAGAGATGGGAACGGGTGGCAAGTTAAAATTATCGTTAAAAAAGTCTCGTCCTCGTCAGCCTCTTCATGACGTATTGAACTTCCTCAGGCTGCAAAATGCTCAGCAGATCCCCAAACGGTTCGTGGTTGATATACACCGAGTACGACGAAGAAGGCGACGAGTACATGGAGGAAGACTAGAATTTTAAAGTGGAGGAGTAGATGTGGAGGCACTCCCCATCAATGAGGCGACTGCGAGAACATTGAAACCTATCCTTATTACTCTTTGTCACGTACTTCGTTACTGTCACTAAGTGTATTTGTTTCCAAGGACGGTCCCTTGCAGTCCAACATTCCAATGTTTTCCAAGACCCTCCAGGAAAGTTTTAATATATTTACTTCTTCTACGGATAGAGACATCTATGGAAAGCTCGTTGAACTCCTAGTATCTCTAATCGGCAATATTATATGAGAAGGATTTTACAATTACTAAAGAGAGTTTCACCCGGTGAAACTAGTTCCTTATAATGTTGTGAAGTGGGTTGTTTCAATGACTTTTGATTAGTTATAGGTAGTGTTGGCTCAATTTTTCAGTATTGTATTAACCTGAACTTGAAAATAGATATGGAGGATTCGTCTCGACTGCCTCTGGTATTGCGTAAGGCGATACGCGCGATTACTTCTCCGTGGATTAGCACTTATTTGGGCGTTGTTTTAGAATACATGAGGTTTGGATATCTTATAACGTACATGGAATAAAAAGCCAAGAAACCCTAGGCTGAAAAACCCGGACAGTTAATATACTTAATTTCACCCAAAGAGAAAAACAGGATTTTTGAGAGTGAATCTTGGCTATCTGCTTCGCGTTGCTTTGAAGATGAGAACCCTTTTCGGTTGCCATGACGCAGTCTTCTTCAGAAGGGGAGAAGTTTTCTTCAGTTGCCATGACGCAGTCTTCTTCAGAAGGGGAGAAGTTCGTACTACGGAGTCAACCCAGCAAGTAATGACATCTGAAGAAGGCTACTGCATGGCAGCCGAAACGTTGTTTCCCATCCCGACGCAGATTCAACTGGACAGTCAAAAATCTCATCACACCGGTCACGGAATCCTCCAAGATCAGATCAGGGATTTCATGTCTTTCATGATAGAACTTTTATGAAAAATTATAGAAATATATGATGAAATTAATTAACAGTTGGTGTAATCCACTAGAAGCTCATCAATGGGAAATAGGTTGAAAAGCCCCAATAGTTACCCGTAGATGTTTGTAAATGAAATTGTTGACTATGACTGAACCAAGAAGTAGAATTACCGTCCACGCACCAGCAATTCCCACATAAATATTTAACTCATATAGTAGCGAACTCGCAGGTCAAACAGCAATATGTTTTTACATATGTAAGAGGAACCGAGGCATATACTAATGAGTTGAGGGCTCAGCCATGCAGACCGAGCCGAAGAATGAGGTTGTGTCTACAAGGGTAATGCGGGCCTATTAAAGTTGTACGACACTGTTGAGTCCTTGCCCGCTTAACCCTTGAATGACGGTCCTGTACGTGATGTCATGAGCAACCCGCAATCCGAATTTCCGAGACCGGAAATCAAAATACACTGTCTTATGGACAGAGCACGTTCCATTTGTTCGTGTTGTTTGTTGGTATGATTGTATGTTGATTGTAACCTCCACATGAAAAATATTATCCCAAGGCTTATGTATTGGTGCGTTTGCCGCCTGCGCTGGGCCACTGCGTGGCGCGTTGTTTCATTTCGGAAAGCGAGAGCATCCCTATCGGGCCAGAGTTCGACGTCAATTACAGGGACGTGTTAGCGGTCGCAAGCGTTGATGTCACGTCCTGCAAAAGACGCAGAGGACGTGTCGGCGACGGTGTACGTGATGTCTCAGGTTGTAGCAGAGGGATCATCTTCGCGGTACGTCCTCCTGGCAGCAGACGTGATAGCGGCTCCTCATCGCTCGAATGGCAATCCAGCATCTGCAGGCTAAGGGGTTATATAGGTCTTATAACTTATACTACAGATGATGATCAAAATTTGTACGCAATCATATCTCTTCACCTTCTTTCATCCTTTCGAATCGTCACTATTCATTTTACTTGATGTCATCTATTTGCTTGAAAACGTCGCAATGCAGGTGAAAAGCAATCAATTCTATAAAACGTATAAGTGAATCACCATTCTCCAAGGAGTTTGCCATCGCTGAAGGTAAATGCTTTTCAGGGGGTCTCGAATAACACTACGAAAACTGGAAGTACTCATATCCTCTCAAAAACTAATAAATAATTTTCTAGCTTTCACAGACGTGTGGGTTATGTGATTTTTATACCTGCCCACAATCGAATGTTCTATATTTCCCGGTTACTTAAGTTCCTGTCTACCACCCCTCTATACCATAAAAATAAAATTACAAGGAGTACTGTAAAAATAAAGTATAATATTTTACAAGTAGTATTATAATATTTTCAGTACATTAAATGAAAATAATGCTTTGTAATAAGTTTACTTCACTTGTGTTAAATTATGGGGACGAAAATTATTTTAAGTGTATTATTCGGGTTAATGGTGATACACTACTATTTCATCCAACGGTTATGGATTCAAACAGGCGTTGTGTAGAGATAGTAGTGTAATTTACTCAACACACTACTTTTCCCTCAAATACGTAAAAGTTTTAGGTAAATATACAATAGTTACAGTGACTGACTCACTAGGCTCACTTATACTTACATCGTAACATCAAGTTCATTCTTATCTATCTATTCAATATTCACTCTGTCGCAACAGCAGGCGATGTCCTCAGGGGTGGACGGAAAAGTGTTGTAAAGTGTAAGTGTAAGTGTAAGACTGTAATGTGTAAAAGACTTATACCACTGATGTCACTACCACAACAAACCTTTGTCTTCACAGTCAAACTCGTGCTGCTACTATGCGGCTAATAAGAGAGTTACTATATGCCCCACTATTCCCTCTAATAGATTATTATAGAGAATCAATAAATGTCAATCTACAACTTGTTTGTAATCTAAAATTTATTTCATTTTTATCATTCATTATTTTTTGTAACTCCAAATATGTGATATGACTCGGTGCATTTTATTACTCCATTTTGTAACAAAATGTAATTAATTATTTAATATTGTTAAAAGTGTTAATCAGCAATAACGCCAAATTAAGTCTTCGCAATTTTTAAACTAAAGTGTTCAATTATATTCAAATTCTTATTTCATAAAAATTCAATTTGCCCTTCGAATGTCTCGTAGGTTACTCGAAGGGTCCTTACTTAATTAAATCACAAGTCATGTTAAAATAATTATTAACAAACATTTCAAATTTTGCTGGCCGAGATAAATAAATATAAACAAATAATTTTTAATAAAGGAATGATCTAACACAACATTTTTAAAAAAATGTTACATTGCTCTTTCTTTCACCATCTCAAATGTATTCGTTAAATTTACTGAATAGAACTTTAGACGAGTTAAAAATGATGGGGCTCGGATAGTGGAAGTGACAAGGAAACCGAAGAGCTGATATTCGACGGCGGCGACGGCAGCGATAGTGTCCGTCAAGCGAGGGGTGTGACGGGAGCGGGAGCGCAGACCCGACAGACGGCACAAACGTCTCCAGCGATCGTTCACGAGCGAACTGTCCGCTGAACGACAACCATGGCCAAGGAACAGACTGCAGCCACCATCTGTTTACTGGTAGGTTCTCACCATATAAATCACGAGAATTTTATGTGATAAGATTTATTAGCTATTATTGCAGTTTATGTGGAATGATTTTCTTCGTCCACTCTGGTCAATTTGTAATGAAATTTCATGAGTTTTTTGGTTACCCAGATACATTAAATTTGTTGCATATTTTTTTGAATTCACTTTCAATAAATACATTAAATTGGACGTGTAAATTCAAAATACGGTTCATTATTTTTCCATGGATGCCCTGAAATGAACCTCATATTCTTTTACAGTAATTTAACGTATATAATATTAGCAATGCATTCATGAGACGTCTTTATCATATCAATGGACACTGACCCAAGTACTTAGTAAGAAAAGTTTTGTCAGTTCAGTTACATTTTACCTGACCTGACTAGCGTTTCATTAAACCGCTTTCATTTCATTGCTCATCCCATTCCTAATCACTTCTAAAATGGTTGACTTTGTTTCAGTTTATCGAATTTTCATTCATCTCTCGTGCTCCAAAATATTTCATTAATATTTGCTCAGAATTTTAAGATTTGGTTTCGTTTGCATAGGCCGTAGTGCAGTAGATGAACAGCTCAATACAATAGGTTCCTTTTTCCAATTTTTCTCATCAATAAGTCAGCAAGAAAACCCACAGAAGGAAGACATTCAGGAAGTATTTCATAGAAAATTACATTCTTGTTCAACTACACAAAATTATTCATGAAATTTTATGGTTTTACATAATATTTAGTTTCCTATCCAATTATATTTTACTTTTGCCCTTCAATTTGTTTTTAACGCGCGATCATTTGCATAAAACATTAATTAAAATATGAATAATAGTTTTAAAATATATGCATTGCTTTCCTCCTTGAGAATTGGAGAACTATAGCCTCGGCATTCCACATTCTGCATTTTGAATAATTTTATACAAGTATAATACAATTTTAGAACATTAAAAAAATAGTATTCTTCAGGTTTCTGCAGGGCAAAAATCATGAAATAACTTCGCGGAACACTGCGTCAATAGTTATTTAAAATCTAAATAACTATTGGTGCATTGTTCCGTGAAGTTATTTTATGTATTAAAAAAATACATTTTCATTAAATTTATAATAAGAACACATATTTCTTTCAGGCATTATTCGTGTACATTATCGCATTTCTCTCGGGTGCTACCTCGTATGAACAAAATTCAAGTCCATTTAAGATAAAAGGTAGGGATTTGTTCAATATTAATTATAATGGATGTATGAATCACTTTAAGTGAAGTTATACGTTGCAGGAAATAATGTTCCCAGAATAAGAAGGCAGTCGGATAATGAGGTAAGTATTTACTCAGTCTACATATCCGAACGACTTCTGTCTTACAATGAGTTACGTCATTTATGTGCTTTTATTTAATATTATTTTATTTTTTCACATGTAATGAAACCGAGATGGGGGGGGGATAAGTAGGTGGGGTAGTTTGACCCTTAAAGAAGCCTCCAATGATAGATAAATAACATATTTCAATACCAACTCAATAAAAATTGTGAAACAATGGTCGGTTAAATATAACAAATTTGTCACGTTTTCTGCTCCGTAGAAGGGTCCTACAAGAATAAATTATTGCTCGCAAAAGTCAATAAAAAATGTTGATAAAGTATTGTTCATAGTTAAGTCAAATAATAGTTGTTGATTAAGTATTATTTATTGTCAATACATAATTGTTGATTGAGTATTGTTATTAATTAATTATCAATAAATAGTTGCTGATAAATTATTGTTGGTCGATGTTAAATTACAGCAACACAAGAATGTTGAGGTTTGTTTGCATGATACAAAAAACTGTTCACTATTTAAATATGATTACTAGTTCTCTTATTCATAAAGTATCTTAATACCTACTGTAATTGTTACTAGTTTGAGTATTAAAATATTTTCATACGTTTATTTAGCAAGCGCACTTTTGATTAAGTGGGCAGGGGGGAAGTTTGAAGGGGAACGTAGGGGTGAGGGATCCCGAATTCAAAATCTTACCCAGGTTCCCTAGAATCTTTCGGCTGTCCTGTTCACATGATTTAAATATGATGAAAACACCATTAATTATGCTTGTTGCTGCAATGTTTCAGGAGGAACAGTTTTGCTGTTGGTTTCCGTGGAATGAAACTATGGTTCATCCCTATGTCAATTGTGGATTACTTGATAGACGTCAAAGTAAGTCAAACATACTATATATTTCTCAAAAAATTCCATATTAATTATTTTTCGTGCCTTTTTATTTCAGTTCGTTAATTCTTTGTAATTTTATTTTCATTCATTCATTCAATAATTTTCCAACATTCGTTATTTCATTGCAATTTCATTTGTAATTGAATTTGAAAATTCAGAATCCTTTCCTGTTATTCTCTTAGCAATTTTAATATTCTCTTATAATTTAAGGTTTACTAGAAAATAAAAAAAACTAGAAATGGAATTTTTTTTAGTCATTTGGGTGAATTATTTTATGGATTTTTTGTCCACAATAGTCGGAAATTGCTGTGAATCTGAACTGTGTCGCGCAATTAAGCAGAAACGTATTGTCTTCTTCCCTCACATATCACGTCCTTGTTATTATTTATTAAACATGTAGTAAGGTTTGAGGACTTTCCTAAATTTTAAGGATATGATATTTCATACACTTTAAACTTTACGTACATTATATTCAATATATTTCGGCTTGTTTGGTAAGACATTAATTTTAACAGATTCATTTTTTGAATCCACTCTTCAAAAACTAGATGCTACTTACTAATCCCCAAATATAACTTCTCGTAGACACAGTACTTAAAGTAAAAAAAGGGATAATGACTTTAAAGGTGAAACGAAGTAGCAGTTAAAAATTGGTTTGTGTATTCAAGGGCCAAAGTATTTTTTCGCGGTAAAGAAATGAAAAAAAAAAAAAAAAAAGAAAGAAAGGAAATACAATTTTCCACTTTTATTCCAAGAGAAATGAGAAGATCCGATTTTTTAGAAATATCACATACATTGATGGGAAACTCCGGCAGCATAACATTTTCTGCTTTAGGAAGGATGAAAAGAATCTACGGATTACTAACTGCAGTACCCACAACTTAAAAATTAATAAATAGGAACCTGAACAGAACTATTGATTATAAAGTCACATAGTTGTAGTATACTTCATTTTACACGTAAAAAGAGTATTTAGCTTCTTCTAGCACACTTTCAAATAATCGAGGATTTCAGTCATTTGTGGTGTGTCCTGAATGTTTATGTATTATAATTTGATATGAGTTCCTTTTTACGAATAGTACTGAAAATTGATTTTTAATAGGGGTATACGTCAGACATATAAACCATTAAATAAACACGTTTATTATTCAAAACTATAAATCGTATGGTTAGTTTTAGTGGAAGAAGCTAACATTCCAAATTATTTTATATTCTAATTATACAAGTATTGTTAAAGGAAGTATTGTAATTTTGGGGACGAGAGGTGAAGGGAGATTTTTCTCCAGATCTTTACGAATTGTCTCCAGGAGAGTCTATTTTCAATTTTTTCCGGTAGTATCCAATGTACAAGATGTATGTACGGATGATTTTGTTCCCTCGATAAATCTCGAGAAATTGATGCAACGAAACCAAACTTGAGAATTGAGTTTCAAAGCATTTGGAATAAAAGCCAATTTATGGCAGTTTATTTATTTATTGTTTTGCATATGAATATTTGTTGAGTGACTCATACTTTGTGACAGGGTTACCGTTTGGCGTGCCAGTGTACTCGGACGCCGGGGATCCGAACTTCTCCGAAGCCAAGTACTGCAGCGTCAATGCGACTCAGCAACAGAGCAACGGAGGTCGGTCCAGCGGTCCTTCGCCCATCAACCCGACGCCCTCCGATAGCGACGAAGAAGGTTCCTGGTGCACGGATGGCCCTTCGGATGACGTACGTGCCAAGTGAGAGCGTATCAGTGGGGCAAAGATATCAACGCGTTCTTGGGATTCCTCGACCTCTGCTATGGGGCGTGATAGTGATAAGATCACAATGGCATGTTTTGCATTCACTGCGATTATTACGAAAGAATCTTCTCGGCGCGAGTCGAAGTCGGAGAATGTATCTATTGGTAATATTCTTGGGAATAGAAATGAGACTCCAGTAGCTCATAAGAACTTCTGGAGATCATAAGGGAACTTTTGTGGATAGTTTTTTTTTTCAAAAATAAATTTATTTCACATCTTCTNATTATTTTGCTTTTGCTTTTACTTTTTTTCTTCTATCAGAAAGAAAATTGCTATTTTTGTTAAAATACTAGAAAATCTTACCTGGAAAAAGAATCTACTAGTTTATTTGATTTGAAAAGTGATACATCAAAATTAAAGAGATATGTCTTCTTAAACACGTCCCAAGCACTCATTAATAATCACTGTTATTTATCAAATATTTTACAGAAGCACGCTATTGAGCTGTGTTTGTGGATAGCATGAGCAATAACCCAAAATAATCACGAAACAAGGAACTACTAGGTTTCTGCCAGTGACTTACAGAAACTGCTTTTCTAAAGCTGCATTTAGCTCCGTTTTACTTCAAAATAACATTAATCTCCAAAACTGGTTTATATATATATATATATATATATATATATATATATATATACACATTGGTTGTATAATTGAAGATGGCAATAAGTCAGAGTGATTTAATTACTTAATTGACTGTGGCTTCTCAAGAAAATACTATTCAACATAGACCCTGAAAGGAACTTAGTATATTCTTATATACTTCTTCTTTTTACTGTGATACCCTGTGAACTAGAGTTAATTAAAGAATAAACAGCTTAAAATCTCGACTCTTTATCTATATGCTGTCAATCAAAAGTATTCAAAAGTCAATGTACGCATTTAATGATTAACTTTTAACCTAATTAAATCTTTTTTATTTTACAGTGTCGCGTCAAATGCGTTTATAACATTTCAGGGGTGGTGAGTTTATTTGGAATCATTTTAGATAACTTCAGTATCACAAAAAGTTCGAGAGAAAAAGAGGTGTTTTGTCTTTTTTAGCTTAACGCAATGGGACGACCAGAGAAGGTGAAATTATTTGTTCATTGGTTTAAGAGGCTGAACTCTGTCAAGGGATTCAAACTGCACATAAGAAATGCGGTTAATTTGTGCCTCTCCCTTCATGACCAAGTGATTCGTGAATATGGTAAGTTTGAACATCAAGAACATTGATACCTAACTTATTTCATTTTAATAACATTTGACCTTGTGTTCACTATTTTAACACTTGTGAAATCACTTTTACTCAATTTACCAAATCATGAAACACTTGAACTAAAATATTTCAAAAATGGCCAAACGTTTTCTCAATGATGATGTCATCTATCGAAAAAGCGAATTTTCTTTTATGTCACGTTTGTTTATTTTGACGTCAGAAAAAACTGAACCGCCCTTCTTGTACAAGAGAAATTTTGGATATTTTTCTAACAAATGCCGTCAATTCCCGATGAAATCAACAATAAAATAAAATTCATCTGAATTCTACTGACTAACTGATTCATTCATCTGAATAAGACTAACTTGTCTGTTATTTTATTGCCACCAGACGCAGTTAAAAGTATTCGTCACCAATAAATAATTTGCATATAAAACGTTTTTTTATCTGTGCATGAAAATTTAACAAATTATATTCGACATCACGTATGTATCGTTTCTGGATTTTTATTTTTTATTTTCGTGGGACAATGAATTTGGGAATAAATCGTTTAAATTAATAATATCAGACATAATGGAAAAATGAGAAACAAAAATTGTTAGTAATGTGTAGTTATTTTCAGTATCAGAAGTCAGAAATAAATTCATGTTAGGATTTAAAATTTGGAAACAAATTTCTATCACGCTATTTTATTTTCCAACAGGATCCTCTAATATCGACTTGTGCGTCCTGCAATCTCAAGTTCACTACTGCATCGAGGAGGTCGTGGGAAGGGTAAGGACTGTTTTGTTTATCTTTATGAGAATTTTCGAGTGGAAAATAACTCAGTTATCTTTCTTCTTTCAGTTCTGTCCCCGTCGCTTCAGAAAACGCATGCTTATTGATGAAGTATGCGAGGAAGTATAGAAAATTATATTTAGTTTCTTTGTCACACGAAAAGTTTACGCTTATTTTTTGTTTGAATAAATAATACTTTTAGTTTTTACTTCTATCGGTTTTTGAGTAAATTTAAGATATTGGTTCAATACAGTCATGCAACGAGATCGCGCTGGTATGGTGACACCGAAAAGATTGTTAAGACTAAGATCATAGAATGTAATGTTGATTTAACTTTCAAGGAAGTAGATAATTAATCAGCATTAAGACCTTCATATTTAACTAGTTTATGGTATTGTATGAAGTTCGTAATATTTATTAATTGTCTGCTGATAATGGCAGACGAAAGTTCAAAGTTTTGGTTCATTTTCAATTAATTAATGACTCATTAATGTAAATTTGATTATTAACTGCACACTCATCAATTGGGAAACGAGATATTAACAGAACACTAATAACACTATAGTGAGCACTGTTCCAGTGAACTTAAATTTTACATTCGTTGAAATATATTAAATATATTTGTGACGATTAACCCTATTTGCACGCTCACTCTCGTTCTTCTCGTCGAAGTGCGTTTTATGCAGCATTTTTTCTGCATTTTGACCTTTCATAATATATCATTGCAATATCCGCCGAAAAACCAAACGCGCGTTAAATAGGGTTAACGACATTTGTTTATATGAGGTTGTTTATATGTCATCTGCTGGAAGAACAAAGGAATACAATTACCGCTACCTGGCAGGAGGTTCTGGAAGTTATTTGTCAACACATCTTCGGAGAAATATACATAACAATTATTCAAAATGTTAGTAGTTTCTGTACTACCATTAACAGTTATATTTGTTGTACCTTTAGTAGTCTACATTTAATTAAACTTAGCTTAATTCTAATGTAAATAAATTATTATTAAGTATAAAATTTATAGATAAATAACTGTTCGCTTCCGTGCACGTTATGTTTATAGGCTTAGAGAGGATGGTCCACGACGACAGTTCATCCAAAATAATACCATGGTACGTGGACTACGACTGCTTCTCCTTCGTTTCATGTTTTTAACCCCCCGTGAGAACTATGGTATACATAAACACATGAATAAAAAAACAAATACATAAAACAAATGCATAATAGAAAAAGAAATTTTTTGATACATTGATGAATAAAAATAAAAGACGTGAATCGGTTAAGAAATTAACACAAAAAATGATTCCGAGAAAAATATTTCTATGATGAATTACTTTTTCAACTTTTCACAAAATTTTCTTTATTTTCACTTTTATTTAATTTCGGTTATGTTTTCTTTTGTTATCTGAAGACGATTACGGGGGCGTAAAACAAAAAGTACACCATCCTTGGAGTGGTAATCACTAATTGTCTTTCCTTTGATTTATTTCGTTATTTAAATCATAATTAGTGAAAATATGCAGAACATGTCATGTTAATGAAAATTTAATATTTTGTCCCTCCACCCCTACTTTTGATTCCCAATCGTCGCTACTGTCTGAAGACATGCATTAAGCGAAGCAAATACAATTATTCAGAACCTTTTTACAACCAATTATTACGCCTCAAACACCTTGTCCAAAACCACCTCTGAATTCTTTGCATTCTGGGCGAAGAACTCTTTGACTTCTTGGTTTCAAATCTATTATATTTCAATGAATCAAAGACATGTCTTTACAAAATTTAAGATTCCCTTTTACGAAATAAAAACTGGAAAGCGTCAGAAAATACAAAATTTTTTTCTGACGCTTTCCAGTTTTTATTTCGTAAAAGTAAACTTCTATAAATGTACATTTCATGAATTAGAATAGTTCAGAGCAAATTTTATCACAAACATCATGAAAATGTCATTAAAGAGGTACAGGTGTGTGATCTGCTCCTTCGATTACCGCGTGGGATGATGATTTTAATAATAATTTTAACAGTAACGTAACTTTATTAGATACCGAGGCTCAAGTCATAACTTTCAAACCTGCATGGGTTCTAATGACCTTGCTGTTGACGAGCCCTTAAAGCCCCACAAAAAAAAACAAAAAAACAAACATAACCTTCAAATGTACACCAATATTTTATAACAAAAACTAAAACTATAAATGAAAATTGATTACATAATTTGTATTAAAAAATTAAAAATAACGCATTTATAATGATTTACACTATAAAGGGAAAAAGTAATACAATATCCGGTATCATAAATTTAGACGAATTAAAACTAAAAGCACTGAGCGCGAAAAGATGCTGTAAATGTTTCAGTTCTTGGGTCAGATAAAAATGTTATTATGTGTTATGAGAACACATTTATAGCGTGTTGAGAATTAAAATGTAGGTATTTTGAATATATTAATGTGTATCTACGAAATCACAACATAATACTTCTTCTTTTCTTTTTAATAGTTTATCTATACATTATACACATTTAAAATTAAAGAAATATTACTATTTTTCTCTTTTTAGAACAAACATTTTTAAAAGCGTTGCTTATATATCTTGTTAGTCTCTATACATCTTATTTACAACCGAACTTGAATAAGTCGCCTACCAACATTGAAATCAATGAGATAAATATAATTGTTCTCATAAGATATAAAATTTTAATTTGTTATTGTAGAAATGGATGATACCTCAAAATGAATGGAAACCATTCGGAAGACTAAATATAGACAGAACATTTGCTCAAGAATGTCTTATCAAAAACAGGAAGTCTCAAATAAAACAGTCCATAAAAATCTTCGCTATCTGACATCAGCTTATTGTATGTGTATTGTGTAGTTTAGCTGCCCTGAATGAGATTCATTCCGCATTGACAGATAAGAAAATATCGACACTTTGTCATGTGTTTTCTAAAACAGATAGACATATCTCTAACTTCGTGAAAAGCAAAATTTTTCCTTTGAAAAATCAATAAAGACGAACCCACAAACCTTCTTTGCAAAACTGAATTATGTGAGAGAAAATTGTTCGGAACTTCTTTTCTTCCGGGGAATATTAAAAGAAACATTATAATGGAAAAGTAAATTTCATCTAGGTGATTCTCTGGTACACACCATGCATAAATTGAATCGATCAAGAAAAATTGATTTATTTCTGAATATCAACGCAAATTTAATTCTCTAGTAGCTCAAGTTTTCAAATTTTAGATATTCCTCTTTTAACACGAAATAACTTTAAATATGAAACGGACCATAACATACGGTATGGAAGAAAGGAGCATCAAATTATTTTGGTCTCGTAGGCAGAGATATTCTATCTCATCATTTAAGTTCAAATTGGTGCTCTTTCAGACAATAATAAATTTATAATATTTATTTCTCAGAAATTTAGGTTCGAAGTGGCTGAGTGATAAAATATGCTTTCAAGCACGAAACGGAGATGGAGAATGATTCTGGTGATACACATAGGCGTTGATTTCGCTCTTGCAATTAATAATCGAAGGATGAGACCGAAAAACAAAAGAAAAAAAGAATACTAATATCTTCTGAGAACTCATAATACAGAAAAATAAACTGAAGAAAAAATGAAAATGTGACAGGGGTGTACTACAAGATACGGAATAATTATAATGTGAAGAGTTTGCAGCATAGAAATGTTGTCAGCTTCATATAAACTAAGTCGAGAATGTACTGATGCATATATTGACACACATCGATTGCATTAATGATAGTCTAAACGAATTTAAAAACGCTAACTTCTCAATCATACCTTCCGAAGAGGGAATAACAGCACTCCCCCCAAAAAAACTGGAGTGGGATTATTTTTTCCTGTATTTCGTAAAAAAATTAATTCTATTTTGTCTTCATTTTGCACCAAATGTTTCATACTCCCGGTGACGTAAACCCCACCCAAAATAAAAACTATAATGCGCTACAGCTCGGAAGGCAAAAGGGTTCGAAGAACTCCTATTCATTCGCTCTCCGATGGTGGATCCAATCCCAGGTCAATGACCTCGCCATCGACGCTTCGCGACTCCCTCCTATCGAAACAGCTGACGAGCGCGAGCGATGCCTTCCAAAAGAAGAGACGCGCGCTCTCAGACGGCGCTGAGGCGCGACGCCCAGCCATCCGACCGTCGCGTTGCCTCCGCAGCCGAGGCGTTCGTCTTTGGCGTGCCTGGGCGGCAAGCGACACCGCGGCGTCGGCGGAGACTGTTTCTTGCGGCGGCGAAGGGTGCGGCTATTTTCAGTGCTGAGCGCGTGGCGATCGCGCTGGTGTTGTGGCTGTGGCTCGAGTTGTCGGCAGCGGCGTGGCGGAGGTACTGGCCAAATGCGCAGCACTTCGCTCTCAGGTTAAGGTGATTTAGTTGTACTAGGGATAACTGAAGAACGGAGGGGTGAAGAGAAATCATTATTAATTAAAAATATAATAAATATTTTACATTCCTAGGCGTTCTTAGTGGGTGGTCGTGTGGTACACACTTCCATACTGGTACAGTGCGGCAACGAGATATGCACATGACCTTGATTACTAGCCCGTGCCGGAGAGAGAGTGCCGGGAGAATTTTCAAAAAAGCGTTGAAATGATATAGCAATACAAATTACAGCTACTCTAGTTTGCGCTTCAAGACAAACTGTCGCAGAAGCTATGTATACGAAAATGTAATTTATGCTCGCGTCGACCGATAGGAACCAAAATTTTTATCACGTTGGATGGCTTTGTTTTCTGAAAGGCACATAACAGCCGGTCCGCGTTCGCAGATCCAGAGACCCTACTGTAATACCAGGTTTTACATCGCGAAAACTATGTACGTTTTAATCTCGTTAGTTTTGTCTAGAAAAATTAATATGAATTAAAACATTTAAATAAAGAAATAGTATTTCGAAACAGTAATATTATCCCTTATCATCTTCGCCATAAAATAAAGCAATTATCATACCTTGTGGTATTGGGAAAATGTGCATGTACCGTACTATTATAATCATAGATCTGAGAGTTGGTATTCATTTTTGCTGAAAGATATTCGTGCCTTTTTCAACTGCTTATAGTCGAGAAGAAAAGAATAGTTGATGCAGATTTTCAATTAGAGGTGAAGCTGTCGCATTGAAACACATGTTTAGTTGAAAACAAATAAATAAGAGACGTGGAGGAAAACTCTCGGTCTTCTCAGTAGAATTTCAAAATTTTAAATCTTATTTCCATTCGCTTTCTTCAATTTCTTTATTCTACAAAATTATCATTTATCATCTCTGAAAGTTAGATTGGCTATTCAGGCGATATGCTTTTATTGCATTCCAGTTACACCAATCGCTGATAAGCGAATGTATGTTTTCAGGTAGTGATTCCCAGAGTTCACTCATATTTTTCTCTTTCTACATGAATGAATGGGGAAGGAGAGACGTTTGATCTGTGTGATATATACGTATAGGCTATGATGAGTCATGTTTTGAGTTCTACAAGTTTGGGTAGCGGCAAATTATCTTTGAACAACTTCTTTTTCTTCTTCATAATTCAAATTAAACGCTGAATTAGAAATGACATGGAATTTTATAATTTCCCTATCAGTAGGGGCTCCAGGAATGTTTACATTCGTAAACAGTAACGTATGGGGCAAGCAATACTTGGAATCCCACATCAATAAACTATATAAATACTTCGGTAATACATTACTATATTCTTTATTATTTTGTAGCATTACGATTGAAAACATTTTTTTCATTTATTGTTTCTTTGTTGCCTGGAATTAGACAAAAAATACAATACCTCAAAACAAGTTTCCGACGGTACTTATTTTCTAATTGGTAGTCACCCCTGTTAGAAAATATCGAAAAATCAAACAAATTTGTTCCATTGGTAAGAGGTAATTAACATCTATGATATAAAATCATGTTTTTTTCTCGATTTTCATTGTTGTTAATGTGTTTATCGTAATATCTCGTTTATCGTTCTTTTACATTTTCAATAGCTTATAACTCATGGACAATTCGAGAAGTCGAACTGTTGATTTTATCGATACAGCAGGATACACAATCAATATCTCCGTCGATTTCATTCAGTACAATAATACATCGTCGATCAATCAACCTCCCAATACGAATCGACCTGTTGACTGAGTCGGAGTTATTAGCCACCAACATGTTCGAATCTCGGGTATTCCATTTTACTCACATTCCTGCGACTTCTAGTGTTTGTTTCTTGTTCCCAATTTTGGTGATATTTTTTGAACTAATTTTTAACAAATATTACTAACGAAATATTTTTAAATATTTTCTACTCCTACCAATGTCATTTTCAAAAGAATTCTACTAGTTATTATACTATTTCATTTACTTATTGTACCAAAATTTCGAACGTTTAATAAATTTATTGTCAAAAAACAGTAAAAACTGCGTATGACCACGTGGAGGACAATAAACTAATTTTTCAATAAACGATAATTAAAATAGTAAACTTTACTGTCAAAAAGCAGTTGCAATTATTTTAAGTAAATCTTTTCATTGTTAATGTCATATTTATGTATATTCTGTTTTAACGTCGGTAACGGAATCTTCGAAAGAGATCGCGTAACATCCCAAACATGGTGGGATGTTTCCACTCTCACATTCCTAATGACGGGAAACCCTCTCACTATAATTGAAATACCAAATTGAGTTAATTCGTGCACAAACTCAATGGAAAAAACGAGGATAGAAAACAAAACAAAAACGTAAACATGTATATTTTTTATTTTGACGCTTTAATTTATATTTTAAGAATTTAAAATTGATTTACAATATGACTGTAGTAGATAATAGTTTCATATTTTGTCATTTTTGATGGGTTACACAAGGATATGGGGCATTATATAATGTCGCAGTGGACTTGCAATATGGTTCTTCGACTGTGATTCTATTAGTTAAATTTCAGTCAATTTTCTTTTTTTCTAATTAGAAAATGTTCATCCTGAATCATCCTGTATATGTTTAGAGGAGAGTATACGCGTCATTACATCCCCCTGAGAGCGGTCTTAGTCTTGACAGTCTGAGAAGGAAGAACATTCCGTGGAGAATCCCCTACTTCCGGTCCATGGTCTCGTGATAGTCTTGGGGAACCTGATGCCTCAAAGAACAGAAAATAGCTACTCGGGAAAGTTCAGAGGAAGCAACTTTTAGTGCGTTCAGCTACTTCGCTTTTATATCATAACCCCCTACCAACGAGATATAGTGTAGCTCAGGAAAATTCTGAAACAACGGAACCAATATTTTAATTCCCTAGATTTGCTATGTACTTCTCTCAGGCAACATTCTTCAGACTCGACGAAAATGACGTAATGTATTCTGTTTGCACAGTTCTATGACTCGAGGATTCAATGATGTATTCATAAATGAAGTTTTAAGCGAGGAATAGGAAATAATATTCACTTCATGCTTAGCAAGTAGTGTCAAGTCGAACTATCTCACAACAGGCCCCGAGGGTGCCCGAGGGGTTCGCGGAAGGTAGAGCTCCGCCTCGGCAGTAGGAGTATGAGGAGGAGATGTGACCAGCATCTCGCTCCGGTCAGTTTGACTCCAGGATTTACCCAGTACTCATTTTACAGCACGCTGAGTGGGCCTTTGAGTCAGTTTGGATGTAGAAGTGTGATGAAAAATCCCCATCCCATCGGGAATCGAACCGCGGCCATCATGCCGGCAACTCAGTACTCTACCCACTTTTTTTTTCCTGAGCCACACTCACTCCAGCACATAGGGTAATGTGAGAGCAAAAGTCCGCGCGGGGCAATGATCCACATTGACGTTGTGAGTTTATAGTGACCTTCGCTGTTACTATATGGTCTATAAGTGAACGATACCTCTGTTCTTGACTGGAATATCACTTCGGAATTCACTAAGTGGGTCGGAGAAAATGAAATAATTCTACTGCTTTTATACAATACAATAATTTTTTTTCCGTGGACCTCAGAACATTCTTTCTCTTTATATAACCACACAATTCTTGAGTAAATTGACTTAGCTATACAATGATGTGCTATTTAATGTTTTCGCATTCTGGAATAATTGGGAATGTGAAGTTTTTCCGCCCGCATTTAAACGGGGTAAAAATACGCACAGCGATGGCGGCAAATGTCCGCATACGGACGCAAGGAAACGGACTTACTCGTATTCCCCATCATGCAAACTGTTCGTCCTCTTTGGTGAATTTTTCTCTCATTTTCGATCGTTTCAGGTGGGTATCAGACAACTTATTATAAATAAACATTTTGAAATACTGTCTTGTACATAAAGATACAGATACTGACCTAATCCTTAATTTTTTATTTCTTAACGAAGGAGGAAGTTCTGGTAAAAAATTCTTAATCAGGATCCTCGTCAAAGAACTGGTCAAACTCTCCCGATTCTTCAGATTCGGAATTCATTGTTCCAGATTCATTATTTACTTGGGTATTAAAATATGACACAGAAAGTGAAATACTGACGATAATAGATGGTTTTTACTATGTAAATCTTTTTTCTTCTATCAACTATCCTTAAATTAGATGTTATTGTCAATTTTTTTATTTTCGCTAGTGGATCAAAGATCCCCGCTCTTAGGTCAAAGATCCGGACTGCGGGTCTTTGCTTCATCTGATGCGTCAAGAGTCCGGAAAATCATGTTTGCGAAATTTTGAAAATACGGAAGGATACATACAGGCTTTTTATTTTTTATATGCATGGTAAGATGTAATAAACTTAATCAAATTATATTATAAATTCTATACTGTAAATAAATTTATTGTCACGTCTCTTGGTTGTGAGAAACTGGAAAGAGCGGAATTCTGTCCCACCCCATCCCACTAAATGGAATAACCTGGTGCTGTCAGGAAACAATACTCGAATGTATTAAGATAGTAAAATAAGTAATGTAATAACCCTCATCTTTTTACATAACTCCATTATCCTGAAACAATGGGAGGGTGATTTAAAGGAAACAAATTAATTTTTTTTAAACTCATTTTTATATTATTTTCTCACGGACGAAAAAACAACTATTTAGGACTTTACTACTTTACCTAAAGTACATTCAATAACATTTTATTTGTCAAATAGAACCGTTAACCAGAATTGTAGTATATTTTATTTAATTAATTGAATATTATCTTTTTATGTCAATTCCATTGCGCCCTTCACGTTGTAAATTTAACACCCTCCTCGTAGTTATTAGTAACCAAAACTTACAAAAAAACTAATATATTGATAATGGGTCTGAATATAATAAATTCTCTATTCCACATTGTAGGGATATTTTCATGCGGCCTTTTACTCAAGAATTCTCCAAGTATCGACGTTGAACAAAGAGTTATCTACGTTGTTATCACATGTAGACTGAAGGCAAAAGATGCTTTAACTCGCGTCCAATGTCATGGAGATTTCTTTATTTATTTAGAGAATCTCACCTACATACAAGGATCTCGCGTGTCATTAAAAATACTCCTTTCATGTTTTCTGGTCTCGAAAAGACATAATAGATACAATGTTGCATAGCGCCAAACGAGTCAAGACATCGCGATATGAAGTTTCCTTACTCGACAGTAATAGGAATATTAACTCCGTTTTAATGATAAAATTTTAGTTCTATATCATTCAAAATCGAATTATCTTACTGAATATCCAGTTCAAAAGAAAATACTGAAAACAGAAAATTTACTCAAAAATTTATATTTCAAATAAAAATACAACTAAATGTGTCAAAACTAAAATATTTGCTGACGAATTAAATGCATCGCTTTCATCACGCATTAAGCATAATATTTGTTTATCATGAATCATATTCAATTAAATTTCAATATTTTGATTAAAATAAATCAAATTTTAGATACGATTTAATGATCCCGAGGTCGGTATTCTGTTTTTGAATGTATTCTTGAAACACACTTGCTCTCGCACAAGGAAATATTAACTTTCAGAATACAGAATTTGGACCTATGATATCCATGATCATAAAATATCAAACGCGATTGTAACGCAATAACCACTCCTTTTTGGAATTGATTCTTACCCTTATCTCACATATTATTGTAGTTAATTACGAAACCAACTACATTAAGGAATAACATTTTCACCAGAAGCCAATGGTGATTTGAGAAAAGATATTCTCATGTGAGCTACGTCGCAGGTGCTCAGCTAGTACCAACAATTTGAATAGACTATTTTCATATGAAATTTCTAATTTGAAATATTTCGAATACAATTCTAAAAATCAAAATATTTCGGAAGATCTTTCACGACACCCCCAAACTCTTCGCCAACACATTAGTCTTCTGCTTTCGATTCGAGATGGACCCTTCTTTGGTTCCGAAGAGTACGCAGGCATAGTTAATTGATAAGCGGAAAAAAAATTTAATTTTTCTGGTGTTTAGAATGGGATCTCAAATATCAACAAGGTTATTGTTTCCTTAAAAGTTGAAGTAAGGATTATTGTATGACCCACTCCGAATTTAACTAAAAAATATAGAAGTATCTTCCGCTATTCCCTAAGAATCCCTGGAAGTCTTCGTCACTCTCTAGCCAGTGACACGAGGAGTTTCCGTGGCCAAATTCACGCATCCACTTTGTCTCTTCTCAATTGACGATTAATTTTTTAATCAAAGGTCAAACTGACTCCGCATTACTACGTCCTATGTGCCTTCCGGGGTTCGCACAGATTAGAGTTCCACGATATCTTGACCTGGTCTCAAGAGGGAGATTATGGGGACTCTCAGGAGAGATCGTCTTAATCTCGTCTGAAAAACTACAGCGATCATTTGGGTGTTAAATCATGAGAGGAAACATCTATTACGTCGGTTAGTTAATTATCATACCGTACTCGATAAACTTCGAAAACGTGAGAAGTACCTTTTTATCTTAAAATAGATACACAAAATTGAATCAAGCTTTTTGTCAAAATATCATCATGTGGAACCCAGAATTCCTCGTCAGTCTGTCACTACTAGATAAGTGTACCAGTATATCATAAGTAGGTCAAAACAAAATATAAATAGAACTTTCCGAGACATCGTGTTCTTAACAATGTGTCTAAGATGTAGAATGGAACTCAATCTTTGGTGCAATGAAATTGCCCTGAGAACCCGTTGGGAATGCAACTTAATGTTTTAAAACGTATTTGGTTCCTATCGTACCACTTACTCCTAATATGCGTGTAATGGCCAATGATCGGATCTATATGTACTAAAAAATGGAAAATATGCTCTAAAGAAGTTCAAAATATGCATAAAATTCCAATTAAATATACTACAAAATAAAAATATGTACTTTAAGAATGCTTTAAGTTGGGTTTGTATCATATTACAAAAAAAGTACAAGTGTAAGTTGGATCAGATACTGAGCTCGTTCTTACAGAATAATCTATATTTAAATAATAAACATGTAAATTCTGATTAATTACAACAGTTTAACCCAGGAGTTAATATAAAGTTCTTCAAAAATGCATTCACATGCAAACAAAAATTTTGAAAAATGTGAATTTTATGTTCCCACGAGGTTAAAAATGATAAAAATAGATTCCACAAAACCATAGAAAATCAGGAAAATCATCAACATCCGAAACCTGGCAATAACAAATTGCGTTTCCCTCGATTGCGTAAGCTAAATGCCGGGATGATCCCTAGATTGCTACCCCAGAGTAAAGTAGAATTTATTCTCCAATTATAGTTATAGTTATTCATGTATGTATGTTTTATGTTGTATGAATGTTTTATTGTTGTATAAGTATGTTGTGTGTAGTGTATGTATGCCAATAGTGGTCAGGCGGAAGAGCATGGTCTGAGCCTCTCCACGGACTAGACTTTATTACTATTATTGTTATTATTATTATAATAACAAATCAATATCAGTTTCTCCGAAATCTGCACATTGGAACCACAGTCTTAAACTGGAATAATACAAGAGAATCAAATGGAGTCAGCTGTAACGAAGCATACCGAGTAAACAAAGACGAACCAACGTATCCACTGTCTCTGACGCGACGCACTTGGTACTGAAGCTGATAACAGCCTTCGCGGCGGGCCCGGTGGGGCCCTGAGGGGCTTGGCGGGGCGGCAGGTGGCGGAAGTGCTCATTGAAATCGACTCGGGCGTCTGGGTCAGACCCTCGCAGCAGCAACCGGCGTTTGAAACCTACGCCTCCGACGCATCAACGCTACAACGCCCACAATCATCTCTCGGCTGCTGCGGTACATCTACGACACGGGAAGGAGAAATAAGAGGCACTATTCTCGTAAGTCTGCCAGATTTTCTTTTATCACCGTCAAAAAAGTAAACATATCATGTGGAAAGTTTCGGAATTGCTGCAATCGTTTCGTATCAGACAAATGTTGATGATACATTTTAACTCGTCTTTTTCAGCCTCTCGTTTTCCACGTGCGTGAAGCATGAAAGTACTAATGCGTACACAAAACATAAGTAAATAATTTAAGACTCTCGACCTTATGATGACTTACGACCGAATACCACATATTTTGTGCTATTAAGTACACAAAATAAATCCAAATCGTCTATCGTAAGTCTTAAATTATTTATCTATTTTGATTACATAATGGACGTTAATAGTGAAAACGTACAGTAATTCCTCTACAGCTTTTCGTTGACTTCGGTTATCATCGGCCTTTGTTTTCGCCGACTTTTTCACTTAAAACTTGAGCCACGTGACCTCGCTGCAAATTTTGCGAAAACATTATTTGCATACTTGTGTAATGATAATGTCTTGCTCTATTTAAAACAAGTGTTAAAAGAGGTGGCAGAAATAGACGTCTTTGGGTAGTTTTCTTGAGCGACGGTCCACCGACTCCGATGCTGGTCCTAGTGCCAAAAATAATGAAGGGAAGTGACCCCAGATAGTCACTTTACACTTAATGTCCCTACGGAGAGGGTTTGTTCATTTATTCATTTACATTAGTCTACTGTATTCATTTTATATTAATTTATTTTTATTTTAGTATTAATAACTATATTTATTCTCTATAAAATGTGTTTTGGTATGTATTTTGCGGGTGTCGAGAGTGAACCAATTTGATTAATATTGACTCGTATGGGAATAATCTCCGATTTCGTCGTAGATTGTTTTCGGGAGGGTTATCGACAAGAACCGAGGAATTAGTATATTTGCAAATTATCGCTCTTCTGCTTACCACTGTCACGAGCAGAACAGCCTTTATTAATAATAATTCTTGGCAAATTTAGGTCAATATTTGTATCCTGTATCGTAAACTTGTCAGTCAAATGAACACAAACGAATAATGAATGACAGAAATACTTCAACAGTAATGTAAACAAATGACCGACTTAGATGAATAGTACCATTCCTAGTCTGGGTCGGAGGGGGCCATCTACCCCGGCCTCAACGTGTAAGCGGTCTCCAAAAAAGTTCCCAAAAATCATATAAAACGTAAATTTTTATATTAGTATTTAGATCTACTGTAAAACTATTTTATAGTAATAATCAGGACTTGGATCGATATGTGAAGTGAAACTTGAAATATGCAATAAAAAGTATGTACTAAAAATACAATTAAATGCACTACAAATTCGAAATATGCACTTTAAAAATCCATGTTACATACGTATCTTTGTAACTGAAAAAGTGCACGTATAAATTGGGATAAATGAGTAATATCTCTAAGGTCGTTCATTCACTATAAGCTATATTTAATTAATAAACATGTAAATTGCTTGTTACTGTAATTTAATCTAAAAATTATTTAGTTCAAACAAAAATCTTAAAATATATGCATTTGTATACACTATTAAATATGTCTGCAATTTAAACTGTCTCAACAGGATAAAAATGCTGGAAATCGATTACTCCAAGTCATAGAACGTTAGGAAAAATTATGCAAACATGCAAAATGATAATAATATAAATAATATCTCAACAGGATAAAAATGCTGGAAATCGATTACTCCAAGTCATAGAACGTTAGGAAAAATTATGCAAACATGCAAAATGATAATAATATAAATAATAGCTGAGCTTGCAAACACGTTTGTGGGAGGCTTGTAAAAGGATGCCTCCAAAACGACTTCCGTCTCAGGGCTCATAAGGTGTAGGTACGCTATTGCAAATGAAATCTTTGAAAGAAGAGAGAAGTATGATTTATATGGGGCGGGGCGACATTTTCATATCACTTTACCCAAAGGTAACCCATTTGATGTTTGAAAGTTCCCTCGCGTTCTTCCTGGATAACTTAGCGTCCTCTCTTTTAAAAGAATTCTGAAAAAAAAACTTAATAGAAAACTGCTTGTTTTTGTAAAAATTTTCAAGACAAGGAAAATTAGAAATTGAAAAACAAAAGGTAAAAATTTGGGTTTTAAGTTGGAGCAATTTTATATTTTACTCTCCACAAAGTATTTATTTCTTATTGTATAAAATAAATATATGATAAATTTTAGTGTATAAGCTGGATTTATGTATTAGAATTGTAGCGTAGATCATGGAATTTAATTTCATCCTTCACATTTTAATAGATAGAAACACACTAGGTATATAACGTTTTCAGTGACTAAACTTTATTTAATTGAATGTCTTTTATTTAATGTCTCTAAAGGTCTTTTGGCGAGGTTCAGGCCATGAGACCTGCTCTTCCTCCTAACCATGACTTGGGTGAGGGAATTGGGAGAGAGTTGTTGTGTTGCCGGGGAACTTATGGTACCGAACCGACATGAGTCTGGAGTGAGTAGAAAACCCCAGCTGACAACCTCACCTACTTCGACCGAGCAGGGTTTGAACCCGCGCTCTCCCACTTAGATGCATCGTAGAAACGAAGACTCCACCACTGACACTAAAGTTTGTGTACAATTTCTCCTACAATTTTCTTTTTCTATTTATTTTGACCCAGGATCTTCTAGACCGCCTTGTCTTTAACATGGTCATTACAAGATTCATATTTCTTATCTATTCATCTACTATCCTGTGTAAAATCTCTTTTTAATTCATTTCGTATTATGCCTAGTTTTGTTCTCTAAAAAGTTGATATTTCTCTTTAGTGTCTATTGTTTTGTTCTTATCGTGTGTTCCAGTAACTCCTCGTTTCTTCTTTTCTCTTATATATTCTGATCGTCCCTCGCCATACCACTTGCAGTCCCACATCTGATGTTCACGTCTTTTTTCTTTTTCGCCACATATACAATCTGATTCTTCCCTTATTCCTCTCTTTGCAAGGAAACTATTGAGACTTCCATGACGTGTTATGTACTCAATAACATATGGATTAAACTTGAACCATTTTCGATTCATGTATGCAATAGCACATTTGGAATAAATGTGTTGGTTGTACTACAATTAACGTTCATTATATTTAATTAATTATTTAATTCGTATCTTACGCGATTTTTGCAGCCATTTGTAAAATACGTAGATTTATAATCTTAGAAGATTTTTTAAAATCTGGATCCATTCTCCACAGAAGTTTTGAATTAGTTTCTAGAAATCACGTTGATAAGATTGTCTTCCAAGTTAAGTAGGCTTACAAGTAAAAACGATAATCGTTTTTTATAATCTTATGCCATTGATTTGATAGTGTTATTTGACACTCTCATGTGAGTTTTAATTGAATTTTAAAACATCAGATACACGTACAGAAATTCAAAGAAAAACATAATTAACATGAATATTTTCATTTATTTCAATTTAAACAACGGGTAATACCATACTGAAAAAACAACGACAAACCTATTTGTTCTGTACATCAATAACTTAATACTACACACCTCATAAAGGTCTTCACTTATTTTCGATCAAAAGGAAAACTCGGTATGTCGATTCGGCGTCATGTAACAAAAATACTTTTTTTTTTCAACGAAGATCAAACTAAAAACACCATCTCCTCGAAAAGAAACGTTGTTTTAGGGATCGAAAGATCTATGCAAATATATGTGAGTTATCCATTCAATGAGTTATATTCCAGTCCTCAGAAACAGATACCAGTCTAGTAATTTAAAGAAGTTGTAATTTGTTTTCGAGTTCTTGAGTTAGTAAAATCATTCGCGTCAAGAAAAAGTCATACTTGTTTCTGAATTTGAAAATGTAATTCTTTGACACAATATTAAATTCGCCAAACATTGATCTGTTTGTACTTTTTTTTCATTTAATTCTAACAAGAGGTTAAACAATTATAAATTACAAATTTACAAATGTAAAAGAGACTCCCCGCTCCCATGCTTGATGCATATAGCGGAGAGTCTATAATACACACAATTACAACACAAGGGCAACATGAAAACATTTACGACAGAGTCATACACAAGGGCAACATGAAAACATTTACGACAGAGTCATGCGAAAGTACCTCCATCAAAGTTAACTAATTGAATACAAGAAAATAACTACAAAAACTAAAAACAAAATTTCAACTACTGCTTGATTCACCATTTAGCCCACTCCGCTTCCGGCAGCAAGCTGCCGGAAACTGAGGGGTTTCCGTCCCCGCCACGAGGAGGCAGGTGACTACTATCTCCCACACAACCACCACCAAATGGATCCATTTAAATCTAAACATTTATTACAACAATATTAATATAACATACAAAAAGAGTAAGCAGTAATAAACAGGCTTGTACACAATACAGACATTCATTAATTACACAAAAATGTCAAAGCTTTATAACTTAAGATTAAATACAAGAAAATAAAAGAAATATTTATATATAGTTCAAAACACAAGGAGTCAATTCCATAAATCATTTTCCTTTAAACTAGTCTAATTTCTATAATCACATGGATTACTCAAGATATCATGAGTCACGGACTGAGACGTCAACATTGGCAGTCACCCTTCGGGCAGACAAGTGGCACCAAGCCTACCCTCGGACGACCACCATACTGTTCAGGTTCCCAGGCACGCTGCGCACAGTTCCCAGTACTCTTTTGTAGTGCTCGGTCACGCTTCGCAGATTCATCTGCACTCCCCTCCTCCGGAAAACTTCGGCGACGATTCGATGCAGCTCGGCAGGCTCTGCTGGAATTCCCGAAGACGTAAGCTGTACCTGACCCCTCTTGGGGATACCGGAACGCAATCCTATTCCCTCCGGATGCCAGAGTTTGCACCAAAAACTGAAGTGCAGCCTCCAGCAAGAATATGATTAATGCGGAGGCCAGAGTAAACCCCCTCCGGAGAAATTTCGAAAGCTGGCAAGCCGACGGAACAGGATTCTTGCGACCAGTCCTCCAGGTCCTCCTCAATCACTCCGGATGGTGGCGAGAAGCATAAACCGAAACACCAGCAGAGGCAAGATATTATTCCCCCGCAAAGAGAACCGGAAACTGTACATGGAGCCGAGGAATGGTACTGCCTCTGGTCGCTTGAAGATGGCGGCAAAACCTCAGCCACCAGACCTGTTTCCAGGTCCAGTTTATGGGAACTGGTCAATGCTTCGCCACTGACATTCCCAAGCGGTGAGTCATCACTCTCCGAAACGGAGAGATCCTCCTCACTTTTACCAGAGGAGATTGCGTCCTGATTGCACTTAGTTGAGCAAGTGCACGGAAGAATTACCGTAATCTCCCGCGAAAAACGCACGCATTTTGCCCTTGGTTCCACCTCAGTTTCAGAGTCAGTCTGAGCACTCCCAGAACTTAACTCTTCGTCCTCAGAACGAACAGTCCTACTCACTAGGTCAAGTACTAAGACTCTTCCCGTTTCGTAGTCCATGTTCTTGGAACATAGCAAGCGCACGTCCTCCACCGCAGAGATGGGTACCAACCTACTGCCAGTTGCCGCCAACGTGATATCCCGACCTAGGAAGGTGAGGATGAAATCCCCACCAACCCCGACCAACCTCCATCTAGAGCTATTGGGGGTAACGTCAACCATATTTATCTTCAGCTCTTCCCGATCCCTGAGATCCGACGCAAGAGCCTACTGATCGCATCTATTGCCACTTATCCAAAGCTCCGGTCGCCCGAAAAAAACACCCCCTCTAGCCCAGATTTAGATCAGCCGACGATCCCGAATAACACTACCAGCAAACACTTCTAGCAGTTCCAGGGCTGCTTTATTTCCCAGAACCGCAGATAGAACTCTCGGCTCTAGGACAACACCGTAACTTTCCACCAACTCCTCTCTTGCTCGTGCATGTTGTTCACAAGCATATATTGCGTGCTCCACGGTATCCAGCTCACCACACCCACAGAACGGAGAGACAGCTAACCCCAGATCATATAATTTTTTCCTGAATGGTCCCAGAGAGCAGGAACACCAGGTTTCTAGATGGAGAGAACTTTTTCTTCCCTGCAAAGGTAACCTCCGGGAAGATCTCTTTGTATTAGGCTTCACCATCCCCCGCCTGCCAGCGAGCTTGCCAAATACCGAGAACCCTCTCAGTAATATAGGCTCTGTCCGACAGAGCAGCATGCCCCGGACTATACGAGACTCCGTCCAACGAGTACGGCAGACCCTTTTTGGCATTATATCTTGCCCCTGCTTTCACTACCTCTAAATCAAGGGGCAACATTCATGTCAGAACTTGTAATCTAACAGTTTGTACTTTTTATGTGAATAGTCAGCATTAATCTTTAATCGAGAGCAAACCCAACTATATTTCTTAACGAAAATTGTTAACTCTCCTCTAGGTTTCGCCATTAACAATTTTCCTTCTATATTCTGCATAAATGAAACAAAATGAAATTAATTTTTCGTAAGGATAATTCACATTTGAATCCTAGTAATGGAGAATTTTAGCCCCCGAAGGTCACAAAACTGATAACTGAAACCTATTAGATCAAAACATTTTAAGAACAGCAATATAAATGTATTCTCAAGAGTAAAATTTCTAATTTTGTTGAAGCCATATCAATATTATAGGATTTTTGTGCATTTAGGGAAAAGTGGTCAGTATTGCGTTTTTCATGCTACTTTCAAGACATTTCCATAAATAAGATTTAAATCCTTCGTATCGTCTCACTCTAACGAATTATTGATACATTTGATACTGGAATAACTAATATACCTCTAGCAATTATAGATAAAACTGTATATTGCGCACTATTGTTGCAATATCTCATAATTACTGTCATACGCAGTACACCTGTCTTCTTGATAATGATCAATATGAAGCACAAAAAGTATCACTCTTCACAGCCAAAAGGTCAACCCCTGGATCATCAACCACATAAGAATGAAATTAATCATCAATACCTCAAATGGATATTTATTTAATTAAAGCAAATTAGGCTAATAGTTAAAATGAAAATTAATAACGATGCCTAAATCTGTATTTATGCGATCAATATTACTGCTCGCTCATCAGGAGATGAGTAATATCAAATGTTCAAAATGTTTTATTGAATATCTAATTACCTGCAACTGTGAGATTACAGATATTCTAAAAGCATTCTACCAATTAACACTGGGAATATTATTTTCTTGGCAAATTTCTCAATAAATTACTTTCACAACTTAACATTTTAAAAGGTTTTTTTTAGAAGTTTTAAGTGAAAAAAACACGTTTTTTATATGGGGTACAAAAATATGTTACATTTACCTGTCCTACCTTACCTGAACTGTACACTACATATTCTACCATTCTTGCGTTATAATAAAATATAGTTTTTGAGACCCAATTTGGCGTTGTGTATTTGGCTAAATAATTTGACAGTAAAATATTCCATGTTAAAGTTTAACTTACGAATGCAACAGTTAATGTATTTTTTCATGTGTATGTTATTTCCAGAATTTAACAGTGGTCTTTTAAGCTTTTAATTGTTTTATTATTTTTGCGTCACAATACAAAGAAGAAGAAAACTGTTTTGGTCTACAGTGTGCGATATTGTTTCATTTAACGTATGAAAAGACATAGTTCCTATAATCCTATCTATTAACATTCGTCCACTATGAGATATCCACTTGGGATTTGAACCGCCAATTTGGGGGTGGTTGCCTTGCAAAGTGACCGCCGTGGAGAAAGCTCAGCGTCTAAATCCGGTTCTAGCATCCTGTGGTTTACAGCCCGATGTCACCTGAGCCGGAGCCGCCACCGTTTCTGGATCCTCGGACGCTGTGACCACAGTTCGTTCAACTCTATCCGTCCCTGGTTCATCTGTATACAACATGGGAAACAACTGCTTTAGCAGAGGTAATATTAGGAGATAAATTACAACGATACCCCAAACTACTTCGACTTAATTCATTTCACATGCATGTGATTCACTTCTTTGAATTTCGCCTGAATTATTCCTTTCAGAAACAATTTACGAAAAAAATTTAAGGAAAAATTGTTGGGAATTTATTTCTGTTAAAAGTAAACCTACAATCTAACACAATTTATTTCGAATATTACTCATACTAATACTACATAATGTATCAATTCTTAATAATGCTTAAAATTCAAATAATAAATGCAAAATAGTAGTAATGAATTTATGTTGGTAATAACAGTAGAATTCACTATCTGAACTGCATCTGACTGCTGTGTTTATGATCACATTAGCGCTAATTTCATTCGAGTATTTTGAGCAAAGTAATGGGGTGTTTCCTTGTTTCCTTCAGAAGAGTGAGTACCGTATTGTATCATCTCTTCTCAGTTTATTATTATTAGCTGTAACAATATGTTATGAGCAATTAAATCTCTCATTTTAGAAATGATTCCAGTTTCGTGTTTAGTAAATGTATGTATAATACACTACACGACCACGAACTTTTGTTTGATTTGTTACTTTCGGTAAGAAGTAAAGGAAATTCGATTTAAAATTAAATTTTTTTCACAAATCTTTGTGAAAGAGCTCTTGACTAAAAGGAAAATTAAAAACGGAAGAGAAATGTCTAAAAGATTTATGTTTATGGTTTATATTTTTACAACTTTCCTAGAGAAAAATATACATCTTGAATAAAGATAAAAGTGAATTAAAACCCCGTTTATTAGTTGCAAAATTAATATAAACCAATGAAATGAAAACAATTTTATATTGTGGCTTTTTTAATCTGTTATTGTGCTCATGTTGCATTGCTTTTATTTTTTATTAGTGCCAGCGAGGTTGATCCTCGGGATCATGGCTTTCCTTATGTTCGTGGTAACGCAAATGGTTCGTCTCAACCTTAATATTGCCATAGTTGCCATGAAAAACAACAGTAGTCAGGTAAGGCTACGTTATTACTCCGTTAAACAACAACATTGGCTTGTTACTTCCCTTTACTTACGATAAAGTACTATCAAACTTAGTGATTTCTTCTTTTCCATGGGGGTTCCTGCAATATTTTCATTTTAAGTTTACAAAGAATATGTTTAATATACTGGAGTAAACGTTATAAAAGCGTATCGACCGATACCATGCAAGTCCTTTTGGGAGTCGTATCTATCGACTTAAGTATAAAATAGATACGTTTGACGAGCTATTTAAGAAAATTTGGAGAAATAAGAATTGATCATGAAAAAAGTTATAGAACTACAAAAGTTAAAAAAAAGGCAATGAGAAAATTAAAATATTGCTGGCAGATATGATGGGAAAAACAGAAAAAGGATGGGATTTATTCAATTTATAAACAAGGTTAACTATGCACTAAAAATAAATTTTGGTTCGATCCTCCAAAATGAACTGTAGAGGTATTAGCTGGCCACGGAATTTTCAATTCTTACCTTTAAAAATGACCATAGTAGACAATGATTTATGTATATGTAGCGAAGGTAATGATGTATATGTAGCGAAGGTAATGATGTATATGTAGCGAAGGTAATGATACACTATAAATACATACTATTTGTGGAATACTAATGCCAAATATACACGATAACGAAACGTACTTAACACTTAGAGAGATTAAGAAGAAACTGATTGAGAAATAAATGCGTACTGAAACCAATCAAGCAAATTTAGGTAAAGCCAATAACATCAAGAATAAAGAAAACAATTACAGAACAAAACCGCGGTATTGACTATGTTGGGTACGGGGTTGTTGAATAAGAATTGTTGTAAACGTAAATAAAATATTTTCATTTTCTTCCAAACTGAGCACAACAAAAGCTGAACCACGAATGCTTTATTAGCGTCGTTGATTTTTGTGTACGATTTTGGTTCGACTAATGCCCAAAATAAAGGAAAATATACATATTTCTGAGCCATCATGAACTACTGATATGAACTATCAGTAAAATCGATAACAATTTGAGATCGTGGTTTCTGAAATAAAATGTTTATCGAGATCTATCAGTCAATTTATCGTTAAAAAGTAATTCGTTAGCAGATCTAAATGTAACTGCCTAAATTGACATTTGAAAATAACTTTTGTAGGTTTGCATGCGAGGGTACCGCTTAAGTTGATAACCAACAACTGAAAAAATAACTTAAAGAGAAAAATCATGAAGAGGTCGTATTTCAAACTATTGAAATATACAGAAAACATTTACACGCTTTAAATTATCTATTCTTCTCAAGAGGTATGAATCAGGGACGGAGTTGCCCTCATCCCCTAGAAATCATATATCTGTTCCTACTTATTAATACTATACCAGTTGATTTAATTGCATTTCATCCCATTGACTCAGCCACGATGTAAACTACAAAATTGAAAGACCATTGAAAACGCAATAGATATTTCTTGTCTGTTTCGAAGACGGACAGAAAAAGTACAGCAGTATGTTGCAGCATGTCTTAGCTAAGTCAGTCATTTCTTTACAATATTGTTGATGTTTAGAATTCAGATTATGTTAGTGATATACTAATAAAGTAAATATTGTGTGAAAACTTTATAAAATGCTAATCAATAGACATGCGCCAATAATAAACCTCGTTAAAAAACCGAACAATGACAAAATTTCAAAAATAATTTCATACTGAATGCTTCCCCCGCCCCCAACGAAAATTTTAAAATGCTAATAAGAAGTGAATTCTAACATTATTAAACGATAAAGTAAATTATACCAAACGTTTTCTTAAACTGGTAGATCAATGGTTTTAGGATGAATGGCCTGAACATGCATCAGGAGTCCTCCTGGGAGCGTTCTATTGGAGCTACTGGTTGACAGAACTACCGGGAGGCCTGTTGGCCCAGCGCCTTGGAGGACGAGTCACCTTAGCGACTGGGGTTCTGCTGGCGGGAATCCTCAACATGGCATTGCCCGTGGCGTGCCATGCCCACTATCTGGCTGCAGCAGGAGTCCGGGCACTTCAAGGACTCGCATTGGTACATGAACATTCATACGGCGTTTCTCCGCCCTATTTTGTTTTTTGTAAAACCATAGAAATATATTCAAAATTTCTCCCTGAATGACCGAAATTAAGTTTTATTTTGTGAGGATACTAACATAGTAAACAAGAGCATAAAGGAGATCCATAAAACTTTAAAATATTCTGGGTCTCAAATTCATACATACTACTCGTATATTTTCTGTAACGACTTGCTCGAGTTATTTTAGATTTATTTATTTTATAGAATTTTAAGTGGGGAAGTTGAATATGGTTTTCTATGCAGATTTTCCCTACCCCACGTGTTCTTCTGAAGGTTCGAACAAAGGAAGCAGGTGTAAAAGGATCAAAGAAGGAATGAATGAGTAAAGGAAAGTGGATGAATGGTAGAGAAAACGGAAGTTCTCCGAAGAATCTTGCCGTACTCCCAATTAACCAGAATTTGTATAGCCGCTCCCGCGGGGTGGCGGGTGTGCGCTCAAACCGTTACGTTTTTTTAATTTCGTTAAAAACCTTTAAATAAGTGCTCTTTGATGAAATGCCTTTAAGTATACCTATTGAAATGACACTACCTCTGCGATGTGTAGTTACTAAAATATATGTAAGAGTATTTTTCTAATTTTCACTCTATGTTTTCCGCCCGAGGATCCTATTTAAGGGAGAGAAGCGACAACTCGAACAAAATTCCATGTTAAACCGATTAGATTATCATACTTCGTGGGTCGTCTTTCCCTACATAGGACAGTATGGATTGTAATCTCCCACAACATAATAAAATTAAACTGTATTGTTTGAAAACTGAAATTAAACATTCAGTTAGATTGAATTACAAACAATACAATACAACTGTTATAGTAATTGACAATCTCCCATCTTCTTCATATACCACTCTTGATAAGGTTTGGGACAACTGAAGGTTCAGGGGAGCCCTTTCAAAAGTATCTTTAAATTTTTTAAATAATGCTGTTAAGTGAATTATCTTCTTCCTGTATTGTGTAAAGTGATATAGATTAATGCAGAACAGAACTACATTATTACCATGTCTGCATCATTTTACAGGGTGTTACATGGCCTGCAATGCATTGTTTGTCTGCTCATTGGATTCCAAAAACTGAGAGGAGCAAATTCATGACATCATATCATGGTACGTTGCACGATGAGAAGCAATTATTGCCTTCAAGCAAAAGATTGCCTGAGAATTAGATGGTGTTCATAGTTTGTAACATAACTTCCTTTACATTCTTATTGTTATAGATGAGAAATTTAAATTTAATGGACTTGCTCCTTTTGTTCCTTGTTTTGAATATTTTTAGGGTTACATGAACATATATTATGAATAATAATACTTAAACAAATACATTAATGAGTTAAGAAGATGAGGCAGGATTTCCTAGGTGGAGAACTGAAATTAGTTAAAATTTATCACATAATAATCATCAATCCCCCTCCTGGCCTGGATTTTACTCCATTTTTCCTTTGGATAGTGGCGGATTTCGCATGGTGGGAATGTCATTAATACTTTTGTTTTATTAATCTTGAATTTTTACTGCACATAATATATACAATTCATTTTGGAATAATAAATGCATAACACTACATAATTATTAAATAAGTTCTTTTATAAATATTAAATCCACCACTTCCCTTGAGCCCTTGATTGGAATTTATGGGGCATTCCCTTGTTTGTTTTTGGAGAGTAACTTAGTTTATTATCCTCAACATGCTCATATGCAGATTGCAACTTCTCTTTTGACAATAAAAGTTTATTTATAATTTATTTATGACTAGACTTAACCCTATGACTCATTGCTGAAACAATATTTTCATCTGACAATGAGCCCTGTGAAATGTGTGAGAGTTGGTTGCTACATTATTTAAGAAGAATAGCTTGTGTTTACATAGTAATTATCTCATAGTAAATACATAGTATATTCATAGTAACAAAGTTTGAAGCTTTATAATACTGCTACTACAGTTTACTAACTTAATATTATTACTATTAAGAAAGCAATTATTGTTAATTGAGAAAGTATTTTGGAATGGAGAAAGTATTAGCTCGCTTGATTTCAATGAAAATAATAGTTAAAATCAGTTTTAAGATGAGAAAGCGATTTGGAATGGACTATACCATCCTGGCCCAGATTTTTCTCCGGTTTTCCTCTGGGTAAAGGAAGATTTTCTGTAGGTGGGAATCACATTTTATACTCTTGTTATTATTAATCTTGAATTTTGACTGCACATATCTACAATTCATTTTGGAATAATAAATTAATAACAGTACGTATTAAAAGAAAATTAAATCCACCACTGCCCTTGGCCCTTGTTCGGAATAGATGTGATGGTCCCATGCAACTTTCCAAAGAGTATCTTAGTTTATTATCCTCCACATAGTTGTATGTAGTGCGAACTGCTATTTTGAAAGTTAGCTATTTGTATTATTTTTTGTTGATTAGTTTTGGAAAAAATTGTTTTGGCACTTTCTTAAGTAGACACTTCAATAGAAGGTGACAAATAGGCCTAGATGAAAAATAAGAATAAAACAGATCATCTATCTCATTTAATTCAATTTATTCCAAAATACTCCAATTTCAGTAAAACAATGAACACACTTTGAAAAAGAAGAAGTAGGAAAGATAACTACTGTCATATTTTTTTGGAGTTCAATAAATGAAAAATTACTGCCAAGAGGTGTGGATGCTATTGATAATGCAATCTATATACTTTTCGTCTAAACAAAGCTTTGTCATACAGGTATTTGATTTTTAAAGTAACAATAAATAACTTTTTTTAAAATATTTTCCTTGTTTTTAAGTAATTAATTTAGTTTTCTTTCACTAAAATATCAATAATTTTTACATCAATTTGTTTTATTTTAATATTCAGCTTCATATTGCTATGAGAAGTATGAATTATTTTCAGCCTACAGAAGCCGAGTCTTCCTCCGATCATCCTCCATTCCCCAATACCTATATATGCAAGCAATAGATAAGACCATGAGATCATGACCGGAACTATTGGCTGCAAAAACCCTGCAATGGCAGACAATTTTTTAAATTTCACCATGATGTTCATTACTGTCCTGTGTGCTCTTTTTCCACAATCAAAGAATATCTGAGGAAAATGGTATGAACCTATTGAAGAGCAAAATTTAAAACATACTCGTAACAGGCAGACTAGCTTTGTTATTAACTTTATTTTACGTATCTATTACTACCAGATATTTTGGCTATAGCATCAACGTCAACATACTCTGGTGATAGGATTGTCTTTACTCACTGTATATTGTTACACTAGGAAGCTTTATTTAAGCCAAATACAAGTATCAATTTAGGAGACCATCATGTTATAATTATATAGCAGTGGCTAGTCCAGCGATTAGGAGTGATAAAGAAGATTAACACAAATAAGACATGCACCCTCCTTTCAGTTCGGGTGTTTAATGAATACTGCCTGAAAAAGGAAACAGTACATGCAGTACGTAAAAAATATAGATGACAAGGATTACATATTCCCAACCTAAATCCAACTTGTCATAATATCAAGAAAGCTCTCATTGATATTTCTCCCTTGAACACGAAGTAAGACGACATTTCAGAATAATGATGGCTTATTAATAGCGGACTGTGAAACAGAGAACTGTCTATTAGAGAACTATGAAAGTATTTTTCATTTAGTAAATTTTATTTTATATTTTATGTGATTTCAGTGTAATAGGAATGTGAAATAGGTAGTGGTGTTATTATGTGTTACAATCGCATAACTATGACAGATAAATATACTGAACATTTACTAATAGAACGTGTAACACTTTTATGTATATACATTTATATACAAATGCAATTTTTATGTTAACAATCATTGTGTTGAAAAATTGAATTATAGTCTTAATGCTAGGAATAACTTCAAATGCTAGCTCATTAAAAAAATATTTTAAAAAAATGAATAGAAATTTTGGTTTGGGTGTATTCTGGCAAGTTGCCTGATGTTGAATAAGAAATTGATACAGGTAGCTAAATTACTTATTGACTATGTGGAGGATAATTCATTTATTTTCTATCCAGATGCAAAAAAGGGACCATCTGATGAATTTCGGACAAAGGGCCCAAAAGACTTGCACCCTGGGTCTTGTTAGATGTAGGTCTTATATAATTTTATAATATCTTGAATTGTGGCTTAAATAAATACAATTAATTTTAACTCATCTTGAATATATATCATTAATAGGCTTACATATATTTTCTCTTATGCATATATTTATGGTCCATTTTAATGTAAAGAAGTTAAAAAATGAATAAAGTAAATCACTTTTTAACACTGGTCATGCATAAAATATGTTTCTCTGATTTGTCATTTGTACATGGAGATGGATCATTCAATGTAATATTTTATGGAAAGAAACATTTTTACAACCAAATGGTGTTCTTGTATGATTTTGTATGTTTTGCAGAGGTTTTGTTCAGCAATATAATTGTTATTGTTTGCAATTTTCTAATGCATAGTTAAGAGTGATTGTTAGCAGCAACAATTTTTGTTTTATTTTTCTTACCTCAAAGGAAATGTCAATGTGTGTATTTGGCATGCCTGCTACAACTGTCAGAGTTGCAATAGCAGTAATTATTGATATAAAATTAAAAGTTTGCTGGTGGTCACTTAAAATCCTCCCAACCAATTTTTTCTGAAGACAAGTTTGGTCAGTGCCTTTGTCTTGTAAGAATTGAACTCATTAAACTTTAAGTATCATTTCATGAGAGGTAGAACTCCAATTTAATTAATTTTTTAAATTTAATTGGAAGTAATAGGCTATTCAAATGATGAGGACCAGCATATACTGGACCCAGACCACACCTAGCACATGCTTGGTAGGTCTTGTATTTACCGGGTCAAGACATAGTGAACACATCCCATGCTCAGTTAATTGGCTAGGCATTTAATACAACAGCAGGCCTGGGTTTAATATGTCAGGTCTGAAATAGCTATATATTTTCATCACATTGAGGAATCGCATGAAAAATGGTGTAGCCCTACAAATATTAGTATCAGGTAGTTATATACTATAAAAGCATTCTGATAAATAATTCTATTTTTTCAGGTGCATCTATAGGTACAGCTCTGACATATCCCACAAGTGGCTTAGTAATTGCATACTTTGGTTGGGAATATGTATTTTACCTAATAGGAGCACTCAGTTGCTTATGGTGTCTTGGGTGGTGGTTCTTGGTTTTCAACACTCCAGCAGACCATCCAAGAATATCTGCAAGAGAAAAGGCATATCTTGAAGAGCATGTGGGAAAATCACTTGCCACAAGTAAAGTAATTAAAATTTCTTTAACATAACTTAAATCTTTTGAAGAAAAAATAACTTGATAATTTTGGAAGTATAAAAACAAATGAGGAATGCTACAGGGAGTAATATCCTTGGAGCAGAGGTAGATTTCAAAGTTTAGTGCCCTTGGACAGTAAATACAGCACCCTTTGAGAGTAGATTTTATATTCATATATTTTAAATATTTATATACCATTTATAAAATATATGAAAAAGTAATAATTATATATTTTTGTTTATTTATTATTATAAGGTACACAATAGAATAAACAATATAAGTATATAAAAACATAAAATAATCCTATCTAAAAACATTTCTAACCTAGTTTTAAATTTGTGGAGAAACTTTGCTGATCCAACAAAAATCTTGAAAATATTTTATCTTTTTAGAGAACTTAAAACAACATCTATTTAGAAAACAAAACTTTTTTTCCAAATGCTACAATTTTTCCATTACTCTCCTGTTTTGGCACCTTCTAAAACAGGAGAGCTAGGCAATTACCTATATTGTCTATGTCTAAATCCACCTTTGCCATGAAGTCAATGTCTTGTTTTTTGGAAAGATATTATTAGAATAGATTTTTTCAAAAACACTTTTCTATAGAGATGTGGAAAATATTGATTATGTAAATATCAATTCTTATCAAAGCTTAAACATTTTGACAATGTGAAAGATAAAAAAGGAAACAGCTATTGGATTCATCACCTTTTGATCAAAATTTAATCAATGCATCTGCAGAAAATTTGTTCAAGATGAGGGAGCAATAACAAAGTACACAACTATGACAAGAGTACTATAAATAATTACAATTATTATTCCTAAAGGAAAAAATACTAATATTTTTTAATCAATAGTTATTAAAAAATTAATGGCTCTGGTGTTTCTGTATATTTATCTGACAGACTAGTAATAGTACAAAAAAAGTATAAACCAAGTTTAAAAAATTGACATTTTGTTATATTACACTCTATTATATGCACTACCTATATACTTGAAACAAAATCATACCCTTGAATCTTCCATAGAACTTTTTGTCACATCACTTTTTCAGTGTATGTTCCCATTCATTTTTACTTTTCACAAACTTATATATATTTTTCCTATTATAACAACTACTACTAGTATTATTTTAGTTTGTTCAAAACCTTCACACAGCTATATTCATAAACACTTTTCAGACTGGGTTTTCCAGAGGTAATTGTATTAGTTAATGGGATTGTTCCTTTCATGCATCCTATGAAAAGTGCAGCACCATTTTCTCACATGATAATATAATAATTGAGAGTGCTATAGGTAATTATTTTATAATCATATTTAATTTGTGGAGAAAAAGAAGGTGTGAAACTAAATAGTATTGTCTACTATTAAAATTTCCTTATATCACATAATGATTTGAATATTTAGACACATATCTGCTTGTCTCAAGTAATAAGGATTATACATTGAATTCTTGAAAAATATGACTAGATCAAAAATATGTGTCTTGTTTCTACAATATATTCAACTGTGATATAATTAAATGTAAATTTACCATAAAATCTGTAAAAACTTTACATGAAACTTGTAATGTTATTTTCTCTCTATTTTCTTTCGATCACATCACTTGTTTTTGTTGCTTTAAATTTTTAAAGAAGTCTTTTTTTCTTTAATATTTCATGATTATATTAAAAGAGCTATTAGACTATCAGCTCAAGATATATTTCTATTATGGAAAATGAATATGGAAGTATCCTAAACTTTCACCCCCAAAACTTCTGCACAAAATAAATTACATTTCAGCATGTCTATATATAGTATATTGGCATAAAATAACTTAGTACATACGACAAAAACTCTGAATGTTCTAAATTTTAAAACATTTGAATAATTTTCTAATATATTATGAATTCTCTAATCTTTTCAATGGAATCTTATTTTAAAAAGAAGTAAAAATCAATAATGTCATAATATTATGGGACAAAGTGAGTACAAATAATAAACCATGATTCATTAAGTTGTAACTTTTAAATTAAAATAAATTCTTCCACATTTCTTTGAGAAATTTTTTCTCTTTGTTTTAGGGTAAATCTCTAAGAACGCCATGGAAGAATATTTTTGTCTCTGGTCCTTTCTGGGCAGTGTTAATTGCATCGCAGGGTCTAATGTGGGGATCCATAACTCTTTCAGTTCAAATGCCGTCCTATTTTGATGATGTCTATGGATTTGATATTAAAATGGTGAGTTTTTCATGTATTAACACATTCATTAAATTATTTAATGTTTTGGTTGTAGTAAAATTAGAAAAATTAAAAATATTTTATTTTTTATTTCTTTCAATTTTTTCAATTATGCCTTTGTTCTTTTTAAATTACCATATTTGAGGAAAGAAATGTAATTCTCATAAACTTCTGAATATATCATCAAAAATCCCTCTCTTAGTTCCATTTGTTTTAAAGTTTTACAGCATGAACTTTTATTTCTCTTTAGAGAAAGAAAATTGATCGTGCAAAAATGAAAGTATATTTTACCCTTATACATTTCAGAATTGTTTGGGTTTATACTTGGAAAGAAACTTGAGAAACAATTATTTCTAAAATGTTGCCTTATCAGGATCCTTTCACAATGAAAATGCTGTACTTAATTATCAGTTCATTGTTCACATTCAATGTAAATCATAGCAAAATAGAAATATTACAAGATTCTCAATATAGCCATTGAATGTTTCATTTCATGACAGAATGGATTAATTTCTGGAATACCTGATCTCAGCAAATTCTTTTTTGGGTTATTATTTTCATCACTAATGGATTATATGCTCAAGAAGGGACTTCTCTCGATAACTTCAACCCGAAAAATATCTGTTGCTATATGTTAGTAAGATTATTTTCTCATATTTTCAATCTTTATATGCATTCTAAAGATGAACTTTACTGTCTCCTTTCTTATCTCTTAGGTGAGTATCTTCCTGCATTACTTCTAATTTTGTTGGCTAGCTATGGAAACGGAAATGCAGCTGTGGCTGCTGCACTATTGTCATTTGCCATTGCTGTTGGAGGAGCAAGTTCTTCCGGCAGTTTGGCCAATATAGTTGATCTCAGTCCAAATTTTGCAGGTATTATTATTACTCATCTAACTCTTTACATATTAATTCAATTTTTTAATAAATTTATTATATTTTTAGGAACTATTTTGGGTCTAATCAAGATGTTAACATTTATACCAGGTGTTTTATCCCCAATGATTGTCAGCTTACTGCAAAGTTATATGGTAAAAATCAATACCAATATCTAAGCTCACAGTATTTTTTGAGTCAATAAATATCTAAAATAGTTCTTTGTTTCAGGGGAGTGTGTTCGTTTGGCCCTATGTTTTTGGAATATTAGCGAGTGTTTACTTTATATGTTGTTCAGTATTTTTGATGTGTGGATCCGGAGAAGTCCAACCCTGGAATGAACCAACAGAACCTCTACAAGTTGAGTTACAGGAACTTGTAGCACCAACTCAGAAAATTGAAAATGATAAAATTTTGAAGAAGTGAATTGTATTATGGTAATTTTTCTTAACTGTTTGAAAATTCTGTACATACAGGGCCGCTGAGAAGATTTGGGTGACTAGGGGTAGATTTTAGATCACTACATCCCCCTCCCCCTTCTTCTTCCAACTCTTTCTCCACTCCCCCCAAATGTGGGTCAAATAGTAAACAAATGAATAAAAATATTTCCATACTTCTTTAATATACACTTTTAGTAGTCTTATTGTACTAAGTAGACCATAAAAAGAGACAAAAATATTTTATGAATGAATTACATAAAATATGGTTTTATATATCACACATACAAAACTACAATTTCTTCATTTACTGTCATTTAACCACAACTGACAATAATTGATGTACAATTTTACTGTGAAATATGATTTATCCTTGTGTGACCCATTTTCCACTCTGAAAACATGAGTTATATTTCCAGGTGACAAATTTTGTTAATAAAAATTTACTTATATATCATCATTGGAAGCCCAACGGCCCCAATTTCCCTAGGTTCAGAGCAAACCATCTTGCATTTTCTCCATCTCAGTGGCACTGCATTCTTATATTCCAATTATCTCTGATGTATATATGTTTTTGATTTAAAGTTTGTTCACAGAATCTCCATTACTACTCCAATACTATGAAATTCAAGGCAAAGAAAAAAAAGAATTTAAATATCAGTTAAATCATAAAAATAATAAGAAAACAGAAGAAATTATTATTAAAAAATTAATACTCCAAACATAAGCACATTATTTCATATAGTTACAGCATTTCCTAATGAAATCATCTAATTAATCTTTTTTTTTTTTTGCACAAGTCTTTTACAATAGCATATTGGTACATATTTATTATTATTTATAGTAATAGGCTAACAATTTTAACTATGAATATTCAAAATGTAAGGTATAGCAACAAAACTCTTTAACCTTAAAGACACTAGAGGAAATGTATTACAGATGATTTTCTCATTGATTTATGTATACTTCAAGGTTTGTTGGTGAAAATAGGACACTATTCAGAATAAACAATGAAATAAAATCAGATTCATTTTGTAAAAGCGATTTTCAGATGTGTTACTATGATACTCCTGGTAAGTTTACAGCACAGCAAAAAATAAATATAATTTATGTAACTCAATGCTGTACAAAAGACTTATTTATAAAATAAAAGCAGTCAATATAATATTAAATTCACAGGTTTAAGAAAACAAAATATTTGAAAACTAAAATTTAAAAAATTGTTGTGAAATCCAAAAGTAGTGGTAGACTTGTGGTGTTCAGACTTGGAGTCTAATTTTAAATTATTTTTAATAGATATAAGAAGTCACTTCTACAGTTTTTAAAGCACCATTCCATAGTTTTCAGTGTACTCTATTCATCAAGCAATAAATTAAATTCAGCTCCATTGGAAAATAATATCTAATATAAAAGTCTGACATTTATTCATAGAGTTTGGAGTAAAAGAATATTTTCTATTTGAACTCCAAGATGAGTTTAAAAAAAGGGGTGTGTTAAAATAAATTTTCAAAGAAACATTATTAAACAAGCCAACCCTGCTCACCTTTACACAGGAATTTTTGTTGTTATGATTCAGCTTACTCTTTATTATTTTTCAAGGAAGAAAAAACCTGATTCATTCACATTTTAAAACAGAATTTTGAAACATCCTTTCTTAGTGAGCTTTAAAAATACAAAAGAAACTTCCTGTCAATATTCAGGTTCTTATTTTTAAAATGTTAACACAATAAATACCTACTTAAGTAATTTGGGAGAATGGTAAAAAAAATACGCATGATGATGTTATTCTGAATGACAATTGCCCGAAAACATTTCTACCCTATTGTCCGCATTACAAAATTAAATTTCAAATCTGTTAGAATTTATCTTAATTTTGCCTTTTAGCTCATACGATTGTTTATAGAAGGGTATATCAATGAATAAAGACAACATTTTATTTTTTAGTTCTTTTCATAGTAATATGGTTGCCAGCATCGAATTTGTATACACAAAATGTTAACGTAATGCTACGAGGTAAAATGGTGTTATTTATTTGAACGGAGCGCCATTCATCCGTTGCGTCATTTGTAGTAACAAAATTGCTCAGAAGGTCGCATGACAGTAGCGACACTAAATAATATCTTCACTGGCGTTCCTAGTGACCGGAACCTGGTTCCATCGATGCCCCCCTAACCCCTCATCTTTGTGTAAATAGATATAAATAAATTATCAGTCAAAATGGAAGTAGAAACAATTAGGAATAAACTAATGTATTTAAATTAATTAATAATACCTATGTTTTTCAAGGTCAATTATGAGGAAATAAAGTCTATTTTAATTTTTTTTATATTAATTGTAAAAATTAATATTAAAAGCTTTAAATGTTTCGACTTGAACACTTTATTATACGCACAGAAAATGTTTACAATTTGAGCAAATTGGACATTGAGTTCTGGCCCGGGTTTTTCTCCGTTTTTCCTTCGGGTAGAGGCGGATTTATTATGCAGGTTCTCTAGGCTTTGTCTAGGGGCGTGTTTATTGTAACAATAAATCGTGAATTTAGTGTTTTTTTTTTCAACTCTTATGATTTTTAAACACTATACTCAGAATAATCTATAGTTCGATTATATATGTATTATAAAG
>NNCF01125912.1:83651-106064 GCA_002313205.1 Laupala kohalensis | reverse complement strand
GGCCCTTGATCGGAATTGATGGGATGGTCCCTTGCTTGCTTCCGGAGAGTAAATTAGTTTATTGTCCTCCACGTGGTCATACGCAGTTTGTACTGTTTTTTGACAATAAATTTATTATTTAGTTATAAGGCTAAACTATTTATTTAAAAAACTGAAAAATAATTTCAGATGTAACTTGATGCAAACGGGTGGATCCAGGATTTGATTTTGGGAAATTTTTTGGTGAATTTTTTTCTTATTATTCATGATTCGTACAAAATTATTACACATTCTATAAGAACATCAATATATTCATCATTAATTTATTCCATTATTAAATTATTTACTTACCTTTCTATTGTAAATTTTATCTAGGTAACTTAGATAATTAATTAAGTGGTTCGAAATGTCGCTGGAAAGCGAGTATTCTAGAAACACTAATATCGCAGTCCTAAGCTTTTGTCCCCACGTTGATATGAAAATCTATAAAAGTAAAGTCATATGTTTGTCCCATGAAGTCGTCGTTTTACACTGATATTATTGTTGCATTTAATGCGTGTACTGATTTTGTTTCGACGTAAAAATCTTCTGGTTCTATTTCTGTCTAGTTGTTTGGGAGGGTCACGTGCCCCCTGTGCCCCCCCCCTGGATCCGCCACTGGATACAAATAATGAATAGATGGGTAACTTCTACAAATGCATAAATGAGAACTGTTTCTCTCCCAGTTTCTCTGTTGCATATTTTCAGAAACAAGGAATAATATATCGATTAAATTTTCTCGAAGGCTTCCGCGGTCGGGATCGGATGATATTCGGGTATTCGGTTGGTTCCGTGTCTTCTTGTTGAATTTAGCCGTTTTTGCTACCATACCTCAACCTTCTCCGGAAGTGACTCAGTGGTTCGCGCAAGTGTTCTCACACATTTCTTTCGCTGTCACTGGTACAGCCACTTTTCGAGAAGACTGCAGTCGAAACATCATGATTCGAGTGGACGACGTCGCACCAACCAAACAACCTAGCATCATTTTCTCAGTGGTAGATATTTTGATGCAGGTATAATCTTAATTGCAAATTTACATTTGGAAAATAACGTACTATAGCGGATTGTGCGAGTTATGAGAAATAGATGCGACATCAGGTTCGCAATACAATGATTGGCAAAACTGCTTATGTCTGTTAAATACCTCACTCACGAGCTGTTTTTCAGAAGCAACATCATCAATGGCGGTGAGCGTCCTATTTCACGTACACTTAAACGTTTTCGTAATTGTCGAATAAGGGATATTTTTTCCTTCAATCTTTCTATGTGTATTATTCCATCGTCTCACACGAAGTGTTATATTTGCGCGTCAAAATTGCCGGCGTAGTTTCATCGCTCCGTAACTTCTATGTTTTAAAATGCATCATAGTGAAACTTGGGGTGAGGAAGCTGCTATGTATTATCAAGACACTCATTTCTGTGCCACACCTTTCGCGTTAAGACACTCATACAATGTCGAGGGGCGGAAATTTCGAAAAAATCAAGCAAAAACTAGTGGTGTAACACCATTGCACATACTTTCTCATATACATTTCTCAGTCTGAACTAGAGAGAGGCATTGAAGTATTCTATTAGGAGAGGGATGATTTTCACATGTTACTTCATATTTTGATCGCCTTCATTTTACCCAACTTAAAAAGTTTATTAAAGAAATATTTTACTAGCATTTATATAAAAGAATATCTAATATACAAACTCTTTTTTCGTTTTTTTGGGAGATAAGATCAGCAAGATTTATATTCTATTTCAAAAGATATATTTATTAATAAATATAAAGATAAATAGGATATTATTAACGTGAGAACAAAGCCAGTAGACCATAAATATTCTTATAAAATTTAATAAGAAACTAAAGAGTTAATTTTTTTGAATTTTGAAATTTTAAAATTATATTAATAAACACTAATCGTATCCATTAAATATTTCTGTCAAATAGGTGATATTATTTTGTTTTTTTTTACTTCCTGTTATTTCGTAACTTTCCTCATCTATCTCATCAAAGAATTCTGTAATTGTTAAAATATATTTTTAACAATATTATTCTAATGATTTAAACTGCTATAAAGCATTGAATTTTTAAAAAATCATTAAAAAAAAGATTTATCAAACATTACCTTCAAAACAAAAACACGTAGCCAAGGTAATTCTGCAAACGATAAGAAATAATATAAAATATCCTCACGCATCAAATAATATACAAAAACATTAAATATGGCACACAGCATGCACCAATTAACAAGAAAGCACGGCAAAAGGAGTGGACACATTTGATACGTAAGCTTACGCAGCAAAATGATGCAGCGTCACCGGATGTGAGGTTACGACAAGTAGAGGTGGAAGATTCACAATACCAAGAGAAACATAAGATGCAGACATTCCTCCGTTTTCCTTTTCAAAGTAACATAAAAATGACACATCTACAAACATATACTCTTTGGATTCACACCATTGGCAAACTTAAAACTACGCGCCATAATTTTATTTATATTATATAACGAAAGTAAGTAATAAGTACAAATAAAACCCATTATTTACAAATGTATATGATAAAGTAATAAAATGTAACTAACATTTACGTCGGACTCAAAGCCAATAATTCAACTTCTTAGTGTCTTTCATTAGCGGTTTGAAAGTAAAATAAATATTCAGAATATGAATTTACTCTACCTCTGCTTCATCCATGTTAAATAATATTCAAGGTTCTTGAAATAGTAAACAAATGCGTGAATGCAGCAGATAGAAATTATTTTACTGCGTCTATACCAAACTTTCAAGATAAATACCGCCAAAGAGGGTGTAATGCATACTAATTGTACTTTACGTACAGAAATTTTAAGCAAAATTGTTGGACCAGTTTTTGAAAAATATTCAAAATGTATTTTGACCTTCATGTGAAATGCCCTTTGTGTTCAAGTAAAAAGAAAATTGAAAGCACGTGCTTATGCCAGAAGTAAATTCTACCCTAAATACGAAAAATTAAAAAATAATTTACCATTCGGTCAGGAGTGCTACGGATCGGACGGACGTCCAGCCAAAAACCTTTTTTTCCGAATCAGGGGTCTCCAAAACGGATATTTCCGCAAAAATCTCGTTTTGGAATTTTTTCACGATTACAATACTTTCTATATACTATGTATTGCTAAAATTTTTGAATCCGCCTCTGCCTTAGGGCCCTTGATCGGAATTGATGGGATGGTCCCTTGCTTGCTTCCGGAGAGTAAATTAGTTTTTTTTTCCCTCCACGTAGTCATACGCAGTTTGTACTGTTTTTGACAATAAATTTATTTATTTATTTATTTATTTGAGAAAGTAATATCACACTTCAAGATGTCAGGGAGAGCTAGTCTCGCGTATACAGACTCAATAATGTCCACTCTGGAAACTCCTGTTAAAAAATCACCCTCATCTGAAGCCCCACCCCACATCCCCTCACTTCCTCTTAAGAGCGTGTGTTTCAAATATTCCGAAACTACTCAGAACGATGTGTAGTTGTCCAAGGAACATGATTCACGTGTTTTCCCCCATGGGAGAAAACCACTTCAAGACATCCCCTTCAGCATTTCGCTCCTATTGTAAAACTGGGTTTCCCTCACATTTAAATCGACTGAGTCGTTGGACGAAATGGTGTAATTAAATTTTGTGTATAAAACATTAGACGAAAACAATACATTTGTGTAAAAAATTACAGTCCCGTCATCTAATCACCCCCAATAAGGGGATGTCCATCCTCATCCCCCCATCACTTCTATAAGTGATCGCGAGAAAATATTTTAGGAGAATAAGGTAATTGTTTGGTGCATTCTCACACAAATCGTAAAGCCAATCGCTCCAACAGTTTTCCTTTTTTTCCTAAAACAGAAAAAGCCATCTTGAACCCTATATTCAAATCTTTTTATCTAGAACGGATAGGTAGCATTGCGTCTTCCACTTTGTTAGAAGCATACACTTACTGCGTGTGGTATTCCGTTAGGTACAACACGTACCTAATTACTTTTATTCTTATCTTACGAGTGTACTGAAGTGGTAAATCCGCCTCTAACTTAGGGCCCTTGATTGGAATTGGTGAGATAGTTCCTTCTTTCTTCCCGAGAATAAACTGTTTTCTTGTACTCCACTTGGTCATACGCAGTTTGTAACTACTATTTTGACAATAAATTTATTTATTTATTTAAATTCCGGGTGTACAAGACATGAAAATAATAAATGGGAAGGGTACAGGAATGATAAAGTTGAAGTGATATTGAAACCCTCTCTCTTTCTTCCCGAAAATAAAAATTGTGAAGTGTATTGTATTGATGAGTGGTTTTGCTTGGCCACTCGTTTTATTCTCCTATGCGTGTGTTTCGGAACTGGGCTAGATATTTTAGATAGTGATACTACTGTAAATTGTTTTCTTATTTAATGTTTTTGTGGATGGTTTTGTATAAATGTTCCTATTTTATTTTCCGACCGGTGTCATGAGCTAGCATACTCCATGCGAGTTTTTTTTTATTTATGCGATGTATTTTCACGAAAATTCTTATTTTATCTTCTTATGTTTCATTCGTTATGGTTCGAAATTTTCGTACCCGTCACCGGACGTTCAGCTGCAGTGAATAAGTGTTTTTATTGTATCTATAACAAGAGAAAATTAAAAGGAGATTTTGGAGAAAACTTTCCGAGAGAAGTCAATGTACGCTTCTGTCATTTTATACACTTCCTACAAAATTTTAAAACCATAATTGTACTATGTTCAGGTATAACAAATATCGCCCACATTCAGATGACTGATTTATTAGCTACCAATAATTCATGCAATCAAATAATTGAATAGAAACAAGGCTAAAACTAGAAGTGCACTACTTTCCCATCCACATAAACACCACATGTTCGTATGTTTTATCGGCACTACGAGGAAAATTTACTTATTCAGAATACTTTAAAAATAAGTTTGCTTTTATTGATCATTGGATAAAAAAATTTAAAAAGCGAATAAATAACAATTTATTACAAAATAAATTTGAAAGGAAAATTGTTCTGCAAATTCGAAACAAATGTCATTGACCTTGTTTTAAAGTAAATATTCTCAAAACTTAAATTCTCTCTGAATGTTCCACATCTCTGAAATTTAATATTTTATTTGATAACTGAATGACATATGTAAGGAGCTTTGGTAAGCAAAAAACAAAGAAAAAATATTTATTCTTTTAAATGTGCTTGATTTATGTACAGTATCGTGCTTCGAAATGAAAATTATCAATATTAGTTACTTCAATCTTCTTATAAAAGTTAATTTTCATTCTTTTTTAAGTTAAGAGGAATATTTTTCACCCAATGACTTTTTGCGAGGTCGTGACTCCCTTGACACGAACTCTGATCCACTCTTGAAAATAAAAAAAAGAAATATAAATTTTAGAGCTCTGTAAACGCCTTTAAGCCTGGGAACCGCGCCAAATGACCCCCACCCGCTCGCAGTCTTCTATCCACTGCCCGTCTCACGTGTAGAGACCGAGAAGGAGCCAAGAGACTCTTTCCCTCTCTTCTTACGTAAAACATCATCTCGCTCTTTTAAGCATGGAGGAAACGTGAGCGCCTAAATGAGCGTAGAGCTCTTGAAATATGAGAAATAAGTATTTTCCTTATCCTGTATTTTGAATCCTAATGTCAAGAACAGGATACGACAGAGAACAATTTGCCAGAAAAGAACATCGATTCAAAAGCTACAAAATATTTTCTCGAAGGGTGCGACTAATTGTTCGTTATTTTCCCCTATTTCTTTTCTTTTGCAACCAATACTACAATAAAACCAACAAAAGCGTTTTACATCCTGCTCGATTTACCCACACAAAATAAAATCAAAATGTCTGTTCAAGTTCGTAACGGAACCTTCCAGCAATATTCTCAGTTTTCTCTACAACAATTCCACTACAATCCAAACTCTTCAGTGTCTACGTAATTTATTCAAAATACTTTATAAAAATACTCTCTATTTACTAGTTTTTACAATTAATAGTTATATTTCCCCAGACATGGGATGAGAATACAACCCATGCACACTTATTCACAAAAATAAATAAATTACGAACCATATTGTTAAAGAAATGTGAAAAAATGTATATAAGTGGTGCACAGGAAGAGAAATAAATGCAAAACTAAACAAGTATCATGAAAATGCAAGAATATTACGTGGCTGGCGAGTAAGGTGGGATAAATGAGAAACAAATAAATTAATACGAAATTTAACTTTCCAGCAAACCAATATGAAGTGTTTATATCTAACAAAATATTATTATAATTTATTAAAGGTCACGGAAACTGGAACATATTTTATTAATGATAGTGAAACATTCTCATATTTGTGTAAAAACGATGAAAAACCAGAAACTTGTACATTTATACCACTTCATAAAAGAGTGAGAAAGAGTAATGAATGAATAATAAATATAACTATTTAAATTTTCGTAATGGGTAAAAGTAAAATCTTCATCAAAATGACGAACAAATGAAATAAATGAACAATACATTGTGGATGAAGCTATGGATCCACAATGCATTGAGGAGGAAGTAATGAAATGTGGAGGAAAATCTGAAGAACTTTTAATGCACTTTGAAACATAAATCAATGGAAAGACAAGTAAATATGTTTGCATGTTTTCTGTACTTTGGTTAAGAAGTGTTACCTCCTTGTGTCAGAAAAGATTATGTTAATAGCATTACACTAAATTAGCATCGAAGATTATCAGGAACAAAATTGCCAACTCTTCGTTGTTTTACTGGTTTGCATGTTGTTCTACTGAGTGCGCATTGTGATCTTGGAAAATATTTTCTTATACAGAATTATGTCAGCAGCCGTTGCGATGCAAATGCTCCGAAAGTTTTCTGTGGGTTATATATAAACTCGTTGAAATTTGTGGCCTGGGTAGCGCGTAGAACAAGTTATTCCTAAAATGTCTTACTTCTAAGTCATGTGACTTAGTTTTCAGCATTCCAATGGTTTAAGAGTTTTCTAATACAATGTAAATGCTGTTCATATCTTGTAAAACATAGCCCCACTTTACGAAGTTGTACTTGAATTACTACTTTTTTAAATAAGAAGGTGATTTTTGCATTTCTTCATTTCCTGGGTTTAACACACTTTGGAAAAAAGTTCTATAATTATGAAACAACTACAATTCCATTCGTTTCTCGAAATGTACGTTATAGTGTTCAATATAAATTTAGTTCACGAACATTTGCAGTCACGTACACTGATGCTCGTTACAAAGAATGCAGTATTCTTCTTGAGGACTTTCCTGACCTACGCTTCTTAAAATTGAGTGACAAATCTGCATATCGCCTCATCCTATTTATTTTTATATCTTACACGTGAAGTAGGGAACATTTATCTGACATGCTTATGCATTGAAACAATCCGATGAAACGTAAGAAATCTCAAAATTTGTGTTAAACGTAATCTTAATCTAAATGGAATCTGAGTATCGTTTTTTGAATTTAAAAAATTCTAACTCTATTCTGCTGCGCTCCTAATTTTTAGCAGCTGAAATGCAATTTTAAACCTCATTATGTATTTTAATCTCAATTAAATATATACTTTATCAGTAAAAGGGATACAGATGATGAACATTCTTTTTACATTCTCATGTACATATAGAGACAGTATTGTAACCGAGAAAAATAGTGCGAGATTTTGACGGAAATATTTTTTTAGTGTCCCTGATACTGAATATTTTTCTAACACGACGTTCCTGAGTCTGTCCATCTGCGCGCACCGATTCTGGCTAAACGGATGAGTTAATTTCATTAATATTTCGTATTAGTATATATTTGTTGTAGATGCACGAGCTCTGAAATGTTTTTATTTTTGATCTAAATACGGAGTTTTCTTTGTGTAAGTATAATTTCGAAAGTATATCAAAAGAGGTTCAATTTTTATACAGTTTGGCAAACAAAGTAGAAAAATTATATCTCTCATGCAAATCATCTCATTTATTTTCCGCATGGATCTCATTTGTCACTATATCAAGAGAGTTCTCAACTATATTTAGTATTTTAGATGTACCATGCTGCGGGAGATATAAGCTTTAGAAAACTATAACCTGTAAAATATCGGAAGGCGGCTTGCTTTCTCCCTCACTCTGTCTCCACTTCTTCGTTCCGAGACATCGTGACCCAGAGATACTTCCATGACACATCATCTTTCGCTCACACTAACATCGTTCCCTTCGCAGTCGGAATGATTCACCTACTGGATCACTCTTAATGCAAACTACTTTTTTACCGTGCAAGTAAAAAAAAATCGGATTCTGTACAAAATTTTAAGAAAAATTATACCAAACAAACATTTTCAAGCAATCCCGTTCCTTTTATTTTATACGGAAAATAATAACTACTGTTGTCAACATCAGTAATTTTAATGCATTATCTGTTGATTTTTTCTTTCGTAAAGTAAGTTTTGCGCACTATATTGATAAGGGTATTAAAAGTGAATGAGAAAGCATATCCATTGGTTTTACAAACTGGATTTAAAATGGAGTTAGTGTAATAAAATTGTAAAATATTTCTAAATTTTTGGAATATGATTTGGAAGTGAGTCAAAGTGGAGGGGGGTATAATTTTTTTGGCGAGGGGAATCTCGAAAATTTGAGGGAAGGGATCTCGTAAATTTAATTGGGGAGGGGGGGGGTCTGCGTCATGGTGTTTGGGGGTGTCATCCCTACCGATGAGTTGAAGAAACGGTGAATTATCGAAGGTTTTCTTTGGGCATTGTTCATTAGGTACATTGATACCAGAACCTTCAACATCGCATAAATTACGCTCATGAAAAGTTTAAGTACATACATACACCAGACATGTCAAAACTTTCGGATAGACTCCTGGAACTAATACCTACGACCTGATGTGCCCTCGAAATTGTTTTTCGATTTTTGGACAATTGTTCAAGAAACTCACATACTATTAATAAATTTAATTAAGAAATGTACTTCAATAAATAAACTTCAAAAAATTCTCGAATTCTAAAACCAATTAAAATGTATTTCTCGTTATTCTGTACTCATATATTACAACACATCTTTTTATTAACTCTTATGTCACACTTGTACTTATCAACTCTAACTGCAACGGTACAAAATTGAATAAATATCTAGGGTTTCGCAACTTATAAATTTGTTGAAAAAACTGATATTATGGCGGACTGATATTTTAGATGCTTTTTTCCTGACTCTATATAATATGACACGTTTAAATACAAATAAGGTTGGAGAAACGCATAAAAGAGTAAACAATTTTCCAACCATGTGTTACTCAAATATATTATCGTTCAGGATATTTTCCTTGTCGTTCATAGTTTTCTAGCTTTTGTTCATTCTTCTTAGTAAAATAAATTAACTATGTATCCATCCAATCTCTCTGCTTATATGTGCACTGTCAGGTTCCAAGATCCGATCAACTGCGTTAATCGATTTTCTTCTCATAAACGATACCATTTTCAACGAACCTATAACCGACGAAATGTAAGATCAGTTTCATACCAGTACAAGTTTGTAGTAATAAGTAAATTTCCACAAGTTTGTAAAATATCGAATTATGAGCGTATCACAAAGGTGCATTTGTAAACTTGTAAAATTGTAAGAACTTACTTGTAATTACAAGTAGTTTACATGTAATCCACAAACATTGTTAGGTAACGAACAGTTGTAGCCGACAAACTTGGAAAATAAACTTGTTTCCAACCTATATTTCTTACCTAGCTCTAAACGTAGGTTTTACAAGTGTTGTTCTATTATTAATGTGATAAAGTTTTTCCTCGGAAGACGAAGATGAGCTATTCTTTCGGGTACAACGAGTAGCAAAACTTTTAGGGAACGAGTGAATTTAACTTTTGTGTCAGCGTATGAATTTATCGAACGATTCAGAATGACATCAGGAATGACACTGGAAGCAAAAGTGGGGCTGCTACAAAAACCTTTTATGAAAAAATAATCCATATTTATTTTACTATATATTTTAATATAGTTATTTGTTATTGTTTTTGCTTAGTTGTAATAATGCAGTTTAGAAAGTTATTTTTGGTGAGCTTGAAATATTTTTAAAGATTTGTAAAATATCAATTTTTGTGCTATACCACCCATAAACTATACTAATAAATGTTTTAAAAATATCAAAATTGTCATTTAACGCCGAAGAAACAGTATTCGCGACGAAAGAAAAGTAATGAGATCTAAAGCCTAAAGACCATGTGAAAGTCGAGGAGCCCATGTCAGTGCTGCGAGATTTCCGATTCTCACTGTAGACACGTTGGTGTTTTACTCGTAGAATCATAGTAAGTTAACGTTCGGATTCTGCGGCCTACGTCAATCGATTCGAAGAACTGGAAGTAACTGATACGTCAACTTTGACGAATTGAGGGTTCGATCTCTAACCTTTGGCGAGCCTGACTGTTTGAAGTTAGTTTTTCCACGGGTTATATCAGCCAGGTGTGGATGCCGGGGCATGCCGTTTGGAGTGGGAGGAGGCTACGCTATAGGCCATTCCCCGCAGCAGACTTATGACAACACCGCTCCTTCGCTCCATTGCTTACATCTCTTTCGCTGCGAGGACCATAGACTGTTGCTGGCTGCACGGTCTGACCAGTGACGGGGCGGCGCACCGAGCCGCAGAGAAGGTGGGGCGAGCGCCGTGGCAAGAGGGCGCTGTAGTGTAAGAAAAAATTTAAAAATCAGTGCACTACAAGAGATGTAGATGACTACTCAAAACCTAAAAAAAAAGATACGTTACGAGCTCAGAAAAATATCGAATGAATGTACTGAAATACATTTAACAGAAAATACGAACTGCATTTGCTTTACTTTTCTCAGTTCTTGTTCAAAATATACTCGTATTCAATGACTCACCATTATTGCCAGAAGAAGGTCTTGAGGTAAAAATGGAAGAAATGGGTACGTCGTACTTCCAACTTGCACCCTCTTATTTACTGAATAAGAATGATTGGTCATTTTAGCAAGATTTGTAAGGTGAAATTGAACTCACGTCCCTTTAACTGGATAGAAACTGATTGACCGTACGGGAAATTCAACTGAAATGGCAACGAACTTAATCCATTGTAGTTGACATAAAAACTTGCATGGATTGATATAGAAACAATTGGAATTTTATTTCCACATTATTTCTCATACACTGAAACACTTGCTCTATTGTTCAATATCACCACTTTCGGGATATTTTCATGATCTGTTTCTCTACGTTGCGATACTCGAAGGTTTGGGTATTAGACAAGATAAGTGAAATGCCCTATCAGTAAGCTTAGGATTATTGACTACTTCGGACAAAAGTGTTACATCGAGTCAAGAATTTGTTTCCACACGTTCATTATCCCCACCCTCGCAAAAGGCAAAAACGTGGTTTTTTCGGTTTCTATTTTGTTTTCTGACTATGGGATGAAGAAAAATATCAGCTGATTGGAACTCTCATCCAAGATTGCATTCAAAGTCATCCAAAGCCATTTAAGAAAATTATGGCTTTCAGAATATAACAAAAATATAATTTTCTGCAGAATATTAACAGCGATTATTTTCGTTTTTTCGCTATTAGTGGCGTTTTATACGGAAAGCACCGATGATCGCGATTCCATTACAATAATGGATTTTTAGTTTTTAAATCGAAAGATATTTTTCTATTTATTTTGCTCAATTTGTATTCTAATCATGACGCTTTTAAGTAAATAAATTACTTATACATTCACTATTTATGTCTTACCAAAAATGGCTAGTATTCCAAGACCTGAGGGACTTCTCGTTTGAAAGTTCTTCATTCATTAGGATTTTTTCTAATGAAAAATTTCATCCAGAACACCTACACAGTTTTGGTAAAATCATTGCACCCTATCAATAATTTGCAATTAAAAGAAAATTTGGAATAACTCTTAATGCTTTTGGGGATACACGAAATATTTTCTGAAATATAATAATAAAATTTTTAATCACTGTAGGTCTGCTAAAATTCCATTTCGTGCCGGTTGAATAGATCCTGTGACGAGAGGATCGTCGTCGAAGCATGCTTCCAATGCCGTCACTGCCCCCCCGGCTCCTTCATCACGCACAGAACACGCGCAAGAACCGTGGCCGTGACTCCGCTCGAGGAGCTAAAAGTGGCGACAACGATCGGATGGCAAAAGTTCGGGCTGCAGATGAACCTCAAGGGTTTCGTCCATGTATTCTGGGCGTGTCAAGTATAATATGTCTGCTCTCTGTCTTCCGCGGAAGTGGGAAACTTTCTCTTCTTTGATGGGCGGTCTTCTTAAATGAATATTTGCCACGTTTATTTGTTTTTGGAAATTATAGTTAATGTATTAATAGATTTGTAGGTTTTTGAAGGAACTAAAATAAACACTTAGGTTGAATAGTCATATTCTCACTTAGCCAAACGTATTCTCTTATACTAATCCTCAAGTTGCAACAACCCTTCTGCTTATATGACCAAATGCATTAATGCATTTTTATTCGTCCTACATCATAGAGAACAGTAAATCGTCTACAGTTTACTCCCGATTTATCCGTAAAATCGGTAGCGTGACTGAAGTGAATAAGTCGGTTCCGCGGATAAGTCGCAAAATGACAAAAGAGGCATAAATATGTAAATAATTTTTATGACTTGGTTTGTTCAAAGTTGTATTTAAATACATAAAAACTGACTTAAATCACAGGTTATTGAGTTTAAATTTTCTTTTTAAAATTCGGTCGTTTTGTCTTGGTTGTTTGAGTTAAACGCTTTTTTTTTTGTTATTGAAGTCTTGTCAGCTTAAGAGGTCACTACAACTACGTATGAATAATAACAGACTAACACAACAACCTTTCGAATAAAGTACGGAAACAGTACTGTGAATACAATGATAGACGCATTCAGACTGGTGAGTGAATCATTTTCTGCAATTTTACGATACTATTGCTTCACTACCCAATAGTGTTCAAGAAAAAGCTTGCACAGCACAGTAACAAATCGATTTGGTTACTTATCGGGTTTTTTGTTATCCCGCAGCATACATTCATCTGCGGGCCGCGGATATTGGGGGATTTATTGTAATTCTTATCATGTGTCATGCTTTTTCGTCTATTCCGTGACGGTTACAGAAAATGATTTAATGACATAAGTGTTTGTACATTTTCTCTGCAACTCGTCGATGCAATTAAAAAAAAAATTTATCCAAACGATAACGTACGAATAAGAAAGTAAGTCACCTTATGCACGAACACACCGCACCCAAAAGAGACTCTAAGAACGAAAAGGGTCGAATAAGATCAGGGGCGGATACAGGATTTGATTTTGGGAGGGTGTTACGAACCAAAACGTTCGTAAAATGCTCATCCATATGATTCTCATCCATCACAATCTCTAAATCATTGGTGTTCTTTGAGAAGCTTATTATTTACTCCATGTGCATGATTACTCTGTGAATATATAAGTATTCATTGAATATAGACATTCTCTTGAAACTATAATCTCTTTGTCAACTGCAAGTTCCATGATACTGAATTAGTGAACACGTTCCATGTGTACGTTCTGTGCGCCGGCTATATAAAGAGCCGCGTTCAAGCCACTCTCTCTCTCTGCAGTCTTACTTCAGGGGTCACCACGTGATGACACTCTGGGGACACGTCGCCGTGTCGTGTGACACGAAGTCACTCATCTGCTCATAGCAACTCTTCGAATCATTGAACATACTAATGTATCTGTGATACGAGACATTTTTTGGAACATGACTTTCTGTATGAAGTCATTCAACTGCCGCGCCATCTCAATACATGGCATAGTACTCTCAGCAACTCAGCATTGAACATACTTGTTCACGAACATTTTCTAGTTTCAGTTATTGCTTCCACGCTACAAGGCTGACACGAGGAAGACTACTCCACAGAAGACCACGGCAATGCGGCCATGGCAGCGGAGGAAGGCTACCAATAAGAAGCACTTCAACTTACTAAGTATTTATTCTCGTAATAACGATACCTGCATTTAGACTCAAGAATCACTTGATCTAATGCACCTCAAAATCCTGCACAATTCTATGGTTGTTATAACCGATATCAATGTCTAAGCAGGTACTATTGTAAATAAACTTTAAGGATGTTACGGGAGGATTGCACTCAAAAACTTGAGTCCAGCGAGGGTTTTTTTATTTAGTGCAGATCAGATGCGATCGCACCTCAAATTTGCCAATATCATATCGTAATTCTGCTTTAACTGGGAAAGGGTTATTCAAGGGAATTTTTCATAAACATTTGTTTATGCTTTGATATTAATTTATCCATTGTAACTCCGTAGAAGCCATTATTCTCGGAGTATTGGTTGCACACAACAACCAATTTCAACTTTGCAATTCAGGAGAAAATTAATGTAATTCTGCTTCTGTAATTTAAGGAAACTAAATGTATACTTTGTTAAAATGTAATAAATGTGTATTTGTGAATCTGAGACGCGTTGTACAAGAATCTCTTCTCATATCTTATCTCTTTAGCTCGTTGAAACATATCCTCTCCTATGTGTATGGCGAATGGCTATTCCTTCGTAACAGGGGTCCATAAATATAAATTCCAGGGAGTGCTGGTCTCTCCGCCGGATTATCTTTAAAAATTGACTTCTTGAAATTGCAATTTAAGACATTTCGTTCCATAAATAACGCATTAACGTAAATTACGAGACAGAGCAACAGCACACACCGCCTTGAGAACCTAGTCACGAGTGCATGAGGTGTTTGTTGAGAAGAGGACAATCAGCACAGGCAGTAAAATCTCCTGGCCACGTCGATCGCCTGATCTCTCTTCCCGTGATTTTTACCTGTGGGGCAAATTGAAGGCGCCCTCAAATAATACTCACACACTGGTCTAGCTAAAACAGAACATTGAAAACGCTATTGCTGCTATCCCTCAAGCAGTCTCACTGATTGATAAATCGGGTTCAGCGCTGCATCGACATCAATGGTAGCAGTTTCCAGCAGTTTTTGAAAAAGTTTTTTCCTGTTCATTAACAAGGGTCAATTCCGTGTTAGGATTACAATTCATTTCCGGACTAGTTTTATTTTGCTCATCATAAGAATTTTCGGATAATACAATATATCTCAAAATAGTCAAGTAAAATGTATTACGTTGCTGAAAGATAAAATATTGAGTCTTAAAAATGTAGGGACATACAGGAAATAATTACATACGGCATTAGTTGCAGATAAATATTTCTGAATCCAAGAGCATCACAAACGATTTTCACGTTTCCTCTGAATTTAGGGATACGTTCATGAGTTGTCGAGGGGAACGTCTTCAGTCACACACACTCACATGATGGACACCATTGCGAAGACCAGAAGATACATTTTAATAAAATTTTGGTGCAATGATACTTGAAGTGTTTTTCATATACATAACAGTAAATGAAAAATATTTTTTGCACTGTTAAGTACTTGGTAATTGTGGAGCGTTAGCAACATTATGAAAGAATGATAAATTGAAAGGCGTTTCTATGTTGCTCATAATTTTATCGGTATAAAGCGTTTTTGACTGTATAGCAGCCATCGTCAGTAACATACACTGAAATATATATATATGAATATAAAATGACAATAATAAAAATAGAAACATAATATGAAAGTTTACAACATATTATTTCAACAACAACAAAAATTACACTTCTTTCGATACTGTTTTACTAAATTATTGTATACTTTCATATCATGTTTCTATTTTTATTATTGTCATTTTATGTACATATATATTTTTCAGTATATGTTACTGACAATGACTGCTAGGCAGCCGAAAAAGGTTTATACCAATAAAACAATGAGCAACATTGAAACGCCTTTCAATTTATCATTCACTATTAAGTTGTTTGAATAGAGCGTTTTCTGAATCTCCAATTAATACTGTGCATTATGTAATATGCCTCGGTACCAATTGAGTGGGTGAACGTTGAAGCAGATCACAGCTATTTCGTTAATACTACTAGAGGTCTTCCGGTCACCACCCCCATTGCCTGAGTCTCAAACAACACTGTTCCTTAAAAATATCTGAGTCAAATCCGGCACAAGTCCCCAACTAATACTGACCCAACATCTACGTCGATGTAAATTCATGAATCATTTCATTTACTTCCTCTGGAAAATTTCAAAACATTTCATTTTTGAAGATGAACGAATCAAACGCCTTCATGATGTTTGTAACAATAAGTATTTTATCAGAAGCAACGTATTGGGTATCATAAAGTCATCGTTGGAAGTCTGAAAGAAAACGAATACAATAATTATAGTTTTCTTGATGTAAGGTAAAAACTCTAAGGTTTGAGATTACAGTACTCAGCGGTAAAGAGTAATCCATTAAATTTGAAGGTTAGCATTAAAACGGTTGACGTAGTGTATTATTAAGTTGTCGGTTATTAAATATTTTTTACAACAAAAAGTCTGATCAAAGGTTTCTTTTTGTTCAAGTTCATTTCACAAAGAGTGAGGTAAGTTCCAAAATTTAAGAGATATCTATTCGTTACCATCGTACAAGTAAAAGTTACATTGAGCGTTGAATTAATTTCTCGCAAATTCATTTTTATACGTCGTATTTCAACGGATACCTGGACGAATACAGAATCATAAGATATGGATGGTAGAATCATAAGACCATGAAATTGAGTTTGACGATAACTGAACTCAGTTGAAGTCTTACATGACCTACTGTTGTAGTCTTACATGACCTACCTTTGAGCCTTAAAAATTCAAATAATCTTTTACAACCGCACTAGTTTTACTATCGTTAATAACGGAGAACTTTGTATCTAGGCGTCGGTGGAATAGCTCTCACCTTTGGGGAAAGTGAGTCATAGCTATCAGACTAGGCACGTTTGATGACCATGGAGAGGATCTTTCTAGGACTTCAATTTTGTCCAAGTGTCTAGGACTTAAACCGTATTTATCTTTTACATGCATTTATCAAGCCTGGATTAATGCTTATGTACTCAAAAGATATGTCAATGTATTGTGTTAATGTAATCGTTCAGCTGATGCCATAATTACTCAGCTGATGTCAAAACTTTTATTGGTAGTGCAAGAAAAGAACATGTAACTTATAATGGTAGTCAATATAACTTGAAATGTAGATTATAAGACTTAAGCAGGGTTTTATTGATAACTTAAAATAAATTTTCCGACTTGAGAGAATTTACTTACGAATAGAATGTGTACACATTAATCAAATACGATATCATATTCACCGCAATTTTTCAAGTAATCTCGTAAAATGAAAATTTGATACTTCACGCGATAATTATAGTAATTAGATATGACTGATTAATTTGCCTTAACCCTCCGATGGGCACGCCGCCGCACTGAGCGCGGCGAACTTGTTCAACCTGTGATTTTGGGATGATTCTGAGAATTTGGTGGTCAGGTTTTCCTAAGTATGCTTTCTTGACTGTATCACATCTACGTTGCGCCAAATAAGTGATTTTTTTCCTTCATTGTTAGTTGTCTATTGCCCTTTGAAAAGCGAGTCGCGAGTAATGTGCCCACATTCGTTTATATTTCTCTCACCACTTGCAACGCACTCCTTCCCACGTAAGTATTATTTACACATTCTCTCTCAATTTGTACATAAATATCGTACTTTTCTTACGAATTTAATTATTTTTTTCCTATTAGATTTGGAGTAAATGAGTCTACATATTGATATTTTGGGTATTTGTGTTAGTTACCACTTATCAATTTTTTACCTATTAAAGAGTAAATTTTTCAAGTTTTGGACTGCTAGATTACTTTTGAACTACTTTGGAAAAATGGACAAAATTAGGACCCTTTCAGATTATTTTTAAGCTTATTTTTGTTGCTAAATTAAGTTACAAAGACCCCAATCAATTTGGTTTTATTGTGAATCGAATTTATGTGAAACTTGTTCATATTGTTTTGAGACCGCACTTTTCATAGTTCCCCATGTTTCATAGCTTAATTTTTGGATATTCTACAGTCCGTTTTGAAAATATTTTCTAATTCTATGCTACCTGAGTTTTATCATATTCAAAACTCTTAAGTATATCGTACTCAAGTAATGTTCATTAATATGTTAGTTTAAGTTATACAGTAATTTATATTTATACTCCTTTATCTGCATTTAGGAAATCGGAATGAGGTTGAATTCTACACTGGTCGCACTCAGTGCGGCATGCGCCCACTCGTGAGACTGTAAAAGGCGTTAATTTTACTCGGCGTGTTCTCGAAGATAGAAATGGAACAGGGGAACCACCAAACTACATGAATATTTACATTGATAGGTTTAGATTAGTCCAATAATTAATTTCACCTCATGTTTAATTTCTGAAAATTATAAACATAATTAAATAAAACTGAATATTAAAAATGCAACATAAATTGACAGAGTCCGATCATATTTTTACAGTAGCATTTTACGCAATGCGATGAACGTGCAGAAACGGAGATATATTTTATTGACTACTCAATATTCATTTAATTTTTGATCCATCCTCTTGTCTGCAGTCCTTTCATGTTGGATCTCATAAATACTCACAAGAAAAGCTTGCAACACACTTTACAAGGTGTATTGAACTATCTCTATTCGAGAACTCGGAAGCGGCGGCTGTTCAATATACCCAATAAAACTATTAAGTATTTCCAGTAGAGGTAATGTGAATATATTTTATTAAATAACAAATCGTGTTTTAACTTCTAATCTCTATAGTCTACATATGTATCACACTTTATATTCGTGTGATGATTTTTGGGTTAGCTCAATTGGGACATAATTATTGTAATGAACAAAATATTGCAACTATAAAATTGCAAGATGAAATTGATGGAACAAATCGGTATGGTTAAAATGCGGTCGAAACACTCTTTAGTACAATAAGTCTGGAGTGTGTACTTTTATTCGACTTCATTGTGATGATCCCGAGCCCGTATCTCAATGTGAAACAGGTGATTGAAAAACGGAATTTTTCAAAATGGTATTGATTGAACCATGTTTATGCTTCATTATTCTACTATGAGGTATAATAATTATATTCTAAAAATACTGGGTAACAGTTTAAACGATACTCTGAAGCTAGTTCGAAAGAATCGACATACTAATTGTCAACATGCAATTATTTACTATTACTGCTAATACGTTTTCATTGTGTGTAGAAAGACCCATATTATTGTTCTTGCTGTATAATGCGGACTATACCATCATATTTATCCATATAAACCTCAATCTTTCGCGTCATTTCTCATATCTATTCCCGCTGCCCCATAACCCAATTCCGTTGTATTTCGATCGAAGCATAACGTCATGACATAGTTGGACAGAATTTTGTTGACAAGGGGGCAGAGATTATGCGACGCCATCGGCTTCCTTTTGAGGTTTACATATATTTCGATTAATTTTTTTCCACGTAAAATAAATAATAGTTAATAATTAATGTTATTTGATGGCTATTTATTCAGACGGTTCTCCATCAATAAATCCAACATCGCTAAGATTTACAAGTTTTTAAGAGTTTGATGATACTATGGAAAATACGAAAGGGTATACCCACTGCTACCTCAAAAACATACAATAAAAATAAACAGTACAAAATATGATTCAACAAGATCAGAATGAAGCACTGTTCTATGAGTATGAATGTATGGCTTGAGAATGGAGAGACGTATTAACAACGGTCGATGGAAGAGGAGGGTCAGCTGTGCTCGATTTACTTTGGTATCGACGTGGAGTGCACACGCAAGACTACTATCAAGTTCAATACCACGGTATTTTACTCGAGATGAAAGGACAGCGTCAGGGTATTTGGGCAAGGAGGGACAATTGTAATATGTCGGGAACTTGAGTGTAAATATTTTGACTGCTTATTTCTTGAGATTAAGAACAAATTTTCACGTTCCATTCCTAATTTCATTGTTTTGAGATAATCTTGCATTTTATTTTGATACTGGATAAATACGGACGCTGGATTCGTCAAATAACTTTCGTTGGGTTGCAGAAATGACAAATCTGCAACAGTCTCAGAGTCCTTGATTGGAATTGATGGGATGGTCCCTTGCTCGCTTCCGGAGAGCAAATTAGTTTATTGTCCTCCTCGTTGTCATACACGGAATGTAACTGCATTTATTACAATGTCTTATTATTATATTATTGTTGAATCGTCAGTAGAAAGGACAGTATGGATGTTTCTGGAACAGGAGTTAAGGATAGGATTCATTTGGGGTATGTCTTGTTACATATGTATGCCATACAAGAATGTTAATAATTTTTAATTGTGTTTTGAGATAAGACATCAAACTCTATTTGACTATTTGAGCGTTCTTGTCGCTAAGACATCAAACTCTAAAAACTATTTGAGCGTTCTTGTCGCGCTATCTGAAATCAAAATAATGACCCAGCATACAATTCAAGGAGTAATTCGTGACATTTAATAAACTTGTCTTCATCATGGCAACGTGACAAAGAGACGAAAAAGAGACTTTACGAAATTAGAGGTTTCTTCTGCTACATTTCTTTGTGTGGTCATACTGTGTCTTCTATAGACCTTGGTTCGGAAAGAATACAACCTTGTCACCATATGACGGACGAGTACACGTTCCGTCCGTTTTGACTCCCATGATGATACGCCCGGTAAACATTTTACAGCTGCCTGAATAGTCAGTCAGTTCGAACGTTGAAGCATGGCCTCATCGGGATTCGAATCTCCGGTTTAACGTTCTCTTCACAAAGCTTCGCTTACCATTCATTCTCATGAAATCGAATATTCAAACGAGGAGCAGTTTTGCTTGACTCGACTGCATTCGTGTCTCGGAATCTGTCAGTTGCATGAACCTTCATTTGTAAGGAGTTTGCACGAAGTTGGAAGAATAGTGATGGTGGGATAAAGATTGGACGAGAATAAGCATACCAGTATACAGTAATACATTGCTCAACGAAGATAATTCATTCCAGATTCGCATTCGTTTGCCGAAACGTTCGTTATCTGAAACATGATTCCCCAAATGTTTCTACAGTAAATCGTTTAATTCGTTCTTGCTGATATCCACGTTTTAAAGATAACTAGCTTAGTAACCGTGACTTTTCTCACGTGAATTTGATAATACGTCTGCAACTTTATTAATTCTCACACTTCCATTTCTATCCAATGAGATTGTTATCCATTAATATTGGTGCTTTGATAGTGTTGGTATGCAGTGGCGGATCCATGGGGGGGGGGTGCTAAGAGAGTTATAGCCCCATTTTATTGACCTGAAGTCTTAACAAATAAAATTGAAGTTGATAAATGGAATAATTTGTAAGTGTTAACAGATTCTTAGGACAAAGTGATGCAGAATTGTTGACGAAGACTAATTGAAAATATTTTCAACAATGCACAGAAATTGCATTTATTAACAAATAACTATCGCAAGTTCTAATAATGAAACTAGTGGTAGTTAATTCCCAGTGGTGTGACTTAATAGAAAGATGAATAGTAACTACATGACTCATTATACGGTACATGTAAGTACAAAAATAAAACTATGAATAAAAGAAGCACAAACATAAAATTGGTATCTCATTAAGATTCCAGATCCTCAAATCAAACAATTAACCAAAATACTGATTTTCATATCTTCAACGTCAAAAACATTGTTGAAAACCTTCCTACCCACATATGACTCCTTAGAATTGGATTTTCCCCAAAGCCTTTCTCTGCGAACATTTTCGGTAATTTTCCGTGTCACGCTCTCTCCGAACCCTGTCTTGCGCGTGATCTGAATGGTTAAATAATGTAATTAAAAATACGATTTTTCATATCAGAATACACAAAAAAACATGGACACGATCCTAACTATGGTCCTTTTATGTTATTTTTACGCTTCGGCCTTCCCACGTACAGCTCTAAGAATAATTTGCTCCTATTTGACCTGTACTTGACTTAATGGTATTAAATAAACGTATAAATTTATTTTCAAAAAAGCAATTGCAAACTGCGTATGACCACGTGAAGAACAATAAACTAATTTACTCTCCGGAAGCAAACAAGGGACCATCCCAACAATTCCGATCAAGGGCCCTAAAGGCGGATTCAAAAATTTCAGCAAAAATTTCTAGATAAGACAAAAAGTTAGCTACGAATCATAATACTAATAGAATGTCAATATGATTGTAATTTAACACAAAAAAATTTGTTTTCGTGTACAAATTATTATCGAACTATAGATTATTCTGAGTATAGTGTTTAAAAATTGAAATATCACTAAATTCACGATTTATTATTACAATAAACATGCCCCTAGACAAAGCCTAGAGAACCTGTATAAGAAATCCGCCTCTACCCGAAGGAAAACCGGAGCAAAACCCGGGCCAGGATGGGGCTACAGAATTAATGTACACAACCGTGCCAAAGTTGACTACATATAAAACTAAATTAATA
>NNCF01125912.1:33323-81838 GCA_002313205.1 Laupala kohalensis | reverse complement strand
TTGGTTTCCTACTGAAAAGAACACAGCGTGTTTTCTCAGCAGAGAAACGAAAACCTGTCGTTTTCGACCAGTGGTATAATCTATTGAGGACGGGTTGGATTTGTCGCTTCGCACCTGTGACACTCTTTGATGAATAAAAGATAGCAAAGTCATCGACAAAAAGAGAGTGTAAAACAGGATTCTTTACAGCTAACGTTATGCTATTTATGGCCACTGCAAATAAGGTGACACTCAAGACTGAGCCCTGAGGAACACCGTTCTCTTGAAGAAGGAGATCCGAGGTGTCACTTCCAATTCTATAGCGGAAAGAACGTTGATCCAAAAAGGACATAAGCATCAGAGGAAGACGTCCTCTAAATCCCCAGGCATAGAGTTGTTGTAAAATGCCATGACGCCAAGTAGAATCGTAAGCCTTCTCGATGTCAAAGAATATTCTTATGAGATGTCTTCAAACGAAAGCATCTTGAATTGCTGATTCCAGGAGAAGTAAGTTTTCCAGGGTGGAATGGAACTTCCTGAAACCACACTGAGATCGACTCAGCAAGTCGAGATACCAGACGAGACGTCGGTTGATAATTCTCTCCAGAGTTTTACCAACACAACTCGTCAAGGCAATGCTTCGATAACTACTAATGTTCGTTTTGTTCTTACCTGGTTTTAATAAAGGGATAAGCGTTGCTTCCTTCCAGGAATTAGGGAATACTCCTTCGGACCATGAAAGATTACAGATATCCAGAAGGTATTCTTTCGACTCGAGACTGAGTTGTCTCAGCATTTCATAATGAATTGAATCAGGGCCAGGAGAAGTGTTGTGGGCTGTCGCTAGAGCTGACTCAAGTTCCCACATAGAGAAGGAAGAGTTCTAAGGTTCCCAGTTGGTGGAACGAAAGTCAAAACATGTGCTCTCTGCTACTACCCCATTTCTTGCGAAATCAGGATCACAGTTTGCTGTAGATGTTAGGTCAGCAAAATATTCAGCCATCACTGTTGCCATATCTCTGTTGTTAGTGAGATCCCGACCCTGATAATTGACTCCAGATATTGGGACTCAAGAATACTTTCCAGATATCTTTCGGATTGACTCCCATACTTTATTGGACGATGTTGTTCTCTTAATGGTGCTTAGAAACTCTTTCCAGGAGGTGGATCTGGATTCTTTAATAGTTCTGCGCGCTTTTGCTCTACCAATCCGATATGCGGCGAGGTTTTCCGGAGATGGACTAGCCTTAAATTTCCGCAATGCTCTTCGCCTTGCCCGATTGGCGGACCGACATGCGTCGTTCCACCATGGAACATGAGGTCTTCGCGGAAAAATAGATGTTTTCGGAATGGATTCTTCAGCGGCGTGATGAATCACCTGGGTCAGATGGTCGACCCTCCCTTGGACACTAGCCGTGTCTCCGAAGACAGACAGAGCGGTACAGTGTCCAATTAGCCTTTCTGAAAATCCATTTCCGTGGCTTGCATTCGGGAACAGTCGCACGGTCCTGCTAGGACAACCAGATAGGATGATGGTCGCTACCATGCATATCATCTTCTACCTTCCATTGAAAAATATTAACAACTTCAGGAGAGCAAATTGACAGGTCTATAGCAGTCCATGACCCCGTGGCAAACGAAAAGTGGGTCATCTCCCTGGTGTTCAGTAGACATAAATCTTCCTGCTCAAAGAGACAATTCAGCAGTCGACCCCTGGGGAAATCGCTCGACGAGCCCCACAGTACACTGTGGGCGTTGAAATCTCCGAGGAGGAGGAATGGTCGAGGAAGCTGGTGAATTAAATCCCTGAGGGAAGTCTCCGAGAAGTCTCGTGTCGGAGGAAGATAGATTGAACACACGGTCATGGCTGGCACGCTTTGAATTTTGACTGCTATAGTTTGAATTTGAGTTTGTAGGAGAACAGGTGAGCAGACGATTGTGTTTCTAACAAACACGGAAACTCCACCTCTGGCTCGATCTCCCGTGGTGTCGTCATATCTGAAGGTACTGTATCCTCGCAGAGGGGGTGAGTGTCTGATGAAAAGTGAGTCTCTTGTAGGCAGATGCAGATCGGATTTCGACGCGCTAAGAGTTGTAACTCTTCACGTTGAGTACTATAGCCATTAAGGTTCTACTGAAGTATGGAAGCCATTACTGTTTGGAACCTCTGGGGTCTGGTTCGTGAATGTGTATTTCCGCGTCACCGTCGGACAATACACATTCTGACTCGGAGGAAGAAAGTACAAAGACGTTCTTTTTACGCCTGTGCGATTTTTTGCTTGGTGTTGTGCTTGATGTTTTCAAAAATTGAGCAGGGTTCAGGGGTTTAACCCTAGAACCCTGCTTTGTCTTTGTCTCTATCTTTGTTGTTGGTGCAGTAAGTTTACTACTACTTGGTTTCTTTGTAGATGGACGCGCTGTTGGTGATGTTTTAGGCTTGACAGGAACGACTGAAGTATCTTTCTTTCCGCATTTTCACTGACATGTGCACGACGTTGTCGTAGACACGTCAGTGAAATCGGCTTGAACAGATACAGTTTTCATCTTCTTTGGAGTCTTGGCTGCGGTGGACTAACTAGTAGAAAATACAGGGTGTAAAGCCCTGTATTTCTTCCGCGCTTCACCGTACGGGGTCTTCTCCGTAGTTTTAATTTCCTGCATTTTCTTTTCTTCGAGAATTGAGACACAATTCCTGCTCCATACCGGGTTGCTGCCTGTGCAATTAATGCACTTTGCAGGCCCTGGGCATGAGACGCCGGGTTCGTGTGCCTCCTTTCCGCACTTTCCACAGGTATCACGTCCCTTACACGATGTTGTCGTGTGTCCAAACCTCTGACACTTATAACAGCGCAGAGGATTCGGAATAAATGGATGGACCGTCAGGTTCAGCCGTGCAGCCTTCAGATCATTTGGTAGTTCAGGACAGTCAAATGTCACGATGACTCCTGGTCTTCTCCAGAACACCATTTACCTTCCTCATGATTTGACTGACCTCAGCTACGTGGTCAGCCTCCCATTCTACATCAAGTTCTTCTGTTGCCATATCAATAATGTCCCTGCAACTTACGACCCCCTTGCTGCGATTAAGCGCAGCATGGAGCTCGCACTTCACAGGGAACTCTCCCAACAAGGTACATTTTAATAATGCCAACGCTTGCTTGTTGGTGTTGGTTTCCAACAGAATTGATCCATTACGCAACCTTGTAATGGATTTCAGCGTTCCAACTAAACCCTGCGATCCTATGTAAATATAGAATGGGGACACTTTTTCAAGTGTCCCGTCTATACGTGTCAAAACAATAAAAACATTTTCATGTAAAATGTTCTGTTTCTTATTATTCTTTATTCCTGAAGAAGGAGGGCTGTCAAACCTCGGTCGCTGAAGACCCTGTGGCGTAGTACTTACCCTGTGGTTCACCCATTCCGCAAGGCAGTGTTTTCGGAGAATCTTTCATTTTGTCCCACGAGTTTGGAGGAAGTAAATGTCCGGTGACGTGGACACCCCGCATCACACCACTAAGTCTTGCTCAACTGAGGTTCGGCAGTTGCTCCAGAGGTTGTACGCTAGCGAGTGTTTATCCTCAACACTCATTCACCTCATCGGCGCGTAACACACCTTGAGGTTGAGGGTTTTTTTATAGAGGTTTAATCCTTCCTCGCGACCCGGCCAATGAATGCAAGATCTCCGTCCTTTGAAACATTCAACTTTCCACCATTGCGCCAATGGTGGTCGCTGAAGCAAGTCCAAAGCTTACGGTGTCCGAGGACTGGTGGCGCAGTACCAGTCCCCAGCTCGGAGACGTAGGTTCTCCAAACCCATACTCAGTAGAAACTGAGCAGCTTGCGGGAAATAAGAAGAGAAGAAGAAGAAAAAGAAGAGGAAAATGAAAGATACTCTAGCTTTAATAGCGTCGGAATCGAAAAGAACAAGAGGTGACCAAGGGAGATCAGGAGAGAGAAAGGAAAAAGCCTCGCACAAGTGGAAGTAACGCCAGACTCAGCACGGGGCCCCGTGTTCGCCAAGCACGTACTTACTAGATGTAAGATCCCTGGGGGCAAAATACAAGACGGATTTAACTTTTATTAAAAGCAATAAATTCTTTTACATTGTAGAAGCACTGGTGCAGGAGGTACTTTTTTAACCGCGGATTTGAAGAGATTCAATTTCATAATATCTTTTATATTCTTGGACAGGGAATTATATAGAACGATTCCCGAATGATGCGGTCCTTTTTGGCAAAGAGTGGTTGACACTCTAGGACGATGAATATTACTACTATTGCGTGTATAATGTTCGTGAACGAGACTGTTTCGTATAAAGCAAGGTTGGCACTTCAGTAATTCGGTCTTAACAAACACGACTGTTTCATAAATATAAGTGCAGGGAAGTGTTAAGATATTTAATTCCTTGAATAAAGGTTTACAAGAGTTTCGGGGGTGAGATTTACAAATTATCCGAACTATCCTCTTCTGAATTCTGAAAGTTTGAATACTCTGACCGGAATTACCCCAGAAGGTAATGCCGTAACGTAAATGGGAGTAAACGTTTGCAAAATATACGCAACGGGAAATACGTGGACTAACTGCGTTAACTAAGATTCGGAATGCGTAACACAATTTGCTTAATTGGGAATTAAGATTGTCAATGTGACAATTCCATTTGAGGTTGTCTTGAATATGGAGACCTAAGAATTTTGTATTTGTAACAGTTTTTAATTGTGTTCCGTTTAAAGAAAGAGAAACCTGGGGTAAAGATTTTGTGATACTATTGTGAAATGACATAGACACTGTTTTGTCAGTGTTTACAATGAGACGATTTGCATGGAACCAAGTCGAAAGGTTAGACAAAACTTTTTGAGCATTGGCGTGTTTACATAGTAAATTAGTGTCATCAGCAAAAAGAACCATTTTGCAATCTGATGTGGATGATGACATGTCGTTCACATACAATAAAAAGAGTATAGGGCCGAGAATTGATCCTTGGGGTACTCCGCAAGTAAGTGGCTTTGTTTCTGAAAGACAACGCTCAAGTATTTTATTTTTAGTATAGGATATTTCTACCTGTTGATATCTATCTTTTAAATAAGAAGTTAGCCATTGATGTGGAAGTCCACGAATGCCTAAAGAATGCAATTTGGAAAGGAGAATTCCGTGATCGATGACATCGAATGCTTTGGATAAGTCAAGAAAAACACCCTGAGGATTTTCTGCACGGTCAAGAGATGTGGTAACCTCGTTTAAGAAGGAAAATATGGCGCTTGAAGAGGAAAAGTATTTCCTGAAACCTTGTTGATCGTCAGAGAGATTGATATTTTTTGATAAAAAATCTAGAAGACGCTTATGGAACAATTTTTCTAGGATTTTTGAGAAAGTGGGTATTAGAGATCTTGATTGGTAATTTCCAATATTAAGTTTGTTTCCTTTCTTGTGTAAAGATTTCACTTTAGCTGTCTTATATATGTTAGGAAACACCCCTTTCGATAAAGAACTATAAAAAAATAGTTTAATTTGTATTGGTAGTTAAATTGAACATGTCATTGACCATAAAACTATACATTCGATGTAATTTTCTTATTTCTAAATTAGTTTTTAATTATTTTTTCACATAAATCCATTTCCACCGTCCTCCCAAGGGTCGCTTTTGGAGTCATTCTTTCTCGAGGGCTGAATTTAGACTTACAAAATATCGGGAAGTTGGGGTCGCCTGTGGAGTTGTCACTAATATCCTTCAGATTCGATAATTTGTCCATGGCATCACCTTCCCCAGAAGCGCTGGGGTTTATACGAACTGATTGGGTGCATTGGGGTCTTTGAGAATGCCATCACTAATTTCAGCTGCCCCGAAAACTATGATCTCAACATTACAATCAGTCATTTTCGTTTATTTTTACATTTCTCTTCTAATTCCCTTCTCGAAAACGTGTATTTCCTCATAGGGGTGATCTTCATTTTCAGGGACACTGCTCTTTTGCGTCTTAAAAAATAATAAACGACCGATATTGCTGTTGGATACATCGTTCTTTATGGTATCCCTCGATACCATCGCTACCCCGGGGATGCTAGAGATATATTAACCACTTGCCAAATTTCAAGTTGGTAGGCTTTATATTGTCTTGAATTTCGTGATTTCTGTCAATCAACGGTATTTCGCTTTTGCATATATAAATCAAAAGCATTCTAGAAAATAGCAAATACAGGTCTTAAGTTTTTTGCGTCTTATTAATTACAAATTTGTTGATAATGTGATTCATAGCTTGCTTTTCATTCTCATCTAAGGAGTGCGCTTTAGCTTTCAATTCGCCTCTACCTTAGGACCCTTGATTGGAATTGATAGGATGGTCCTTTGTTTGCTCCTGGATAGTAAATTAGTTTATTGTCCTCCACGTTGTCATATGAAGTCTGTACCTGCTTTCTTTGACAATAAATTTATAATTATTATAATTTATTATTAAGGTTGAGATGAACAATTACTCTATTGCGTGAAGGAGAATGTGAAACTGCCAATCTTTACACTATTCCGTTGAAAGTAATATGCACTTCATGAAATTAAACTGCATGGTTTTGCTCTTTTTCTTCTTCCAAATTTTCCAAGTTTTCTCAAGGTAAATACGTTATTTTTAAAAATGGAAACTGACTCAATAGTCCATTAAAACGCGGAGTATGACCCTCAGAACGCCCCGACGCATGAGACCAATTGTGTTTTATATTTTTTGGGTCGCCGATCACGAAAATAGGTGGTCCGGGGCTCCAAAAGGGGTGCCAAATCCCTAAAAATGCCATGAAACACCCGGTTTGGGGGTGCATTTCGGTTATAACAGACGGTACGGTACGTCTGCTGTTTTCTTTTTATTGGGTCGTTGATCACGAAATTCGGGGTCCCGGGACTCCGAAAGGGGTGTTACACCCCTAAAAATACAAAAACATCCCTGTTTGGGGGTATGTCCCCAAAATCTTAGAAATTTCACGGAATTTTTTTTTTCCTCCCTGCACTTGCATGAATGAGAAATGTAAAATTAAGAATAATTATTTTATACTATATTAGCTCTTTGCAGGGGTGAACTACCCCGTAATGTTATGAAATGTTCTGCAAAAATGCAAAAACACCCCTGTTTTGGGGTATTTGCCGAATAATCATAGAAATTTCACGGTAAATTTTTTTTCTTCCCCGCCTTGGACATTTAGTGTATTTATGTCGTGTTTGGAATCATTTTCCGTTATTTCTTAATAAATTTCCAAACCTGCAGTATATGTCTTCAATATACTTAAAAATAAGTCATAAGATTGAGTTTTGTCAATCAGAAAGTCAGTAGGTGACTAATTGCTTGAACAGGTGGACTGTGCACAGTTGACTTGGGGGTAACTGGCGTCGCCGGTCGGCTGCGGCCCATTGCTCTTCGGAAAATTAAGTGCTATTTATAGTAATGGCGTTCTTCATGTTCTATTAACTAGAACAAGCATACAATACAAAAAATATATATTTTGAAGAAATGCAAATGGATGTACTTGCACATCACGAACCCAGGAAATACGAAATAAGATCTCATGTTTTGAATGACATTATTCATAAATATATTTCCAATGCGGGTGAGCCATTCGTATATGAGGAATAGACAATGAAGAAATCAACCGATAAAAGCTTTACGACAAAAAGAATATGGACCTCCGAGAACTTACTTCATTTCCATGTCGTATTCGAACTGGTTGAACCCCTTTACTCAGAAGTACTTTAATCTTATTTTCTAGACTAGAACGCTTCCTTCTAGGGAGACACCTCCTAGAAAGTTGTGCATCTTATATTACAGAATGCAAACACTCCTCCACGAGTAGGTACTCGGAAGTTGTGAGTTATCAATTCATAGAATATCCAGCTGGGAATAAAGATCTTCAATTGTGGAATTACGATAATAAATCTTATTAATATTCAATATTTCGGTTAATGTCGATGATTTTATTCCATAGATCTGAAACTGAGTAACATTTGAGAAAAGTAGCGCAAGAATATAATCAAATCTGGAACATTATAAAAGATACTTTATTGAAAAGAACTTTACTAGCGTCTAGTAAGATATAAGTCAAAGAATAATTAAGAAAAGTACTTTCTGACACTCTTCTAACTCTTTATCATATTTAATTTGCAACGTAATTATTTCAAATGGTGACAACAGCTCGAAATGCAACAAGAATTCTAATATCTCAGATAGCTCCTTCTTTTCTCTTGGCTGCTAGTTTCCTGCTGGTTATCCTCCTGACCTAGTGTATAGGACAGAAAAAGACGTATTATCACGACAGCTCAACTATCCATTTTTTCAATAATATTGGTAACACAAAATTTGCCGTTATTCATTAATTGACACCACATTTCCTGAGAGAAAATATGATTTTCATGTGCAATATTGTTTAATTTTAAATAATATAGATGGAGTCTAAGTTTAAATATTAAGGTGAAAAGATGGGCAATGAATTCGTGGAGGAAAATTGAAACACTTTGGAATAAATGCACGCCTTTAGACTTCCTAAAGACATCTAGAACAAAAATGTTCTTCAAAATATACAAATACATCAACACTGTAATCAAACCAAAATGAGGGCTGAAACACTCATTTTAAGCAATACAAAGGGACATGAGGAAATCCAAAAGATTGAAAGAAAATTCATCAGGAAAATCTTAGCACCGAAATACACTGCGAAAGGAGCATATACACTGAGGGCAAGGAAATGGAACCAAGCAGACTAGACAAGTTGTGTAATTTAACAGAATCGCTGCTAGTGGATGAAATGAAGTAGATTGCTGCTATAAACGACGACCTGAAGGAAGCTGAGATAACAAACAAGAAATACAAGACAATAGTATTTAGGCAGATAATTCGTGACTGGGCAGGTGGGCAGGCACAAAACCTCAAGAAGATAATGAGAGGAAATGAGTCCATTCCGAGGAAATCAGTGATATAGACATTCAGAAAAGCAAAAATTAAACAATAACATGTATCTTCGTTGTACCTCACGTGGTTTAGTAGGATCCAAACAATACTAAAATAGATTGTAACTTTACCATTGGTTAGTTATGATGTCCGATGTAAGTCATTCCTGTAATAAATTCGAATCAAACGCATTTCTCACAATTATTATACCGTACTTCCTTTCGTTATGGGGATAATAGAATTCACTGAACAGTTTTCGGAATAGATTCCTCCCGTTTATGCGAATTAAATAATGCCTGTGTTCCTGCTATTAGATTCACATGCGACCACCAATGCGATATAAATTACATTCAGTATTTCAGAGTCTTGTTGTAACTCATTCAATTGAGTTTGCGTAACGTTCTTGATTTCTCACGATGGCTGAGTGAATGCTACGATAAGTGAGTTCTGTGGAACTTCCACGAATAATTTTTCTTATATCGGCACGTAACCGGAATCATAGAACCTTTCGCTATTAAATGTCAAACGGTTGACAATTGATTACCAGTATGACGTACAACTAATTGTTTTAAACATTTAGTATTGCCTCTTATTAAAAATTACAAAACCGAATTTTCAAATGCGAAAACTGTTTCAAGACAATTCTTTTAGTCGAACATCTCTAAACATGGTTGAAACGTTCGACTAAATCTCAGTTAGTGAAACTGCTGATTCTTTCGAAAGTAGAATAAATAATTAGTTGAATTCTCACGAACAGTTTAAGAAGGAAAACTTTAACAGTTGTAGTGGATCACATTGTTTATAAATTTATAGTCACAATTAACTTCAGATTTCTATTGCAATGCATTACAAAACCCACTCGCCTTGGTGAAGAACCCACAAAATAGTATGGAAAGGGAACTGTAAAATTGGGTTAATGAGAATTTTGGAATGTGTTTTTTTTTCTATGCTCTCAGTTGCTAATATGACTACCTGGGAGGCTTTTTAAAAACTTGATAGAATTGAAATACAATTCGGCTTTTTAAGAAATTAATGGAGTTCGCAGCATATTGATTTTAAAAAAAGTAAAACAAATCGTTCATAGTTCATATGTAAACGTATGATTCTCACTCAGTTAAAAAATAGTCTTTGTTTTTTGGTTTTTGATTACATATGACAAGAAAATTTACTCAAAGTTACCCTTTATAACTGAAGTGATAACGTAATAAAAAAGAGAAACATTTACATTGAATATTCATGCAGCATTCGTAACATTCAGATGGACCTCTCACCTTCAAATTCATTCAAAACGAGACAATTATGTGGAAGTCTCTATTCAACAATGCACTTGTAAAAGAACTAAAATTATTCGTTGACGATTAAAAAGCATGCAAATTCTGAGATCATCAACAACTGAACAGTAAGACTGAAAATATGAAGTGGACATATTTATGAAATGAAATAAATGTAACTTTATATATAACTACAATCTGTATTAATTATTGAAAGAATGAATAAAGTTCATAAACTATTCGTGTCTCTATGTCCTCCAATTGCGTAGTAATTTGAAGCAAATAGACGTCGTCAAAGAATTACAAAACTAGTGACATTTTGCCCTGTTTCAGTTCCAGTTCTTATTGCCATATTAGTAAATTAATTTACAGGACAATGAAGTGTATTTAAATATAAATTATACAATATAACAGACACAGAAATATATAAAAACAAAGAAGTTTGAATGTTAATAATCTGATTCAGATGAATTACCAACTTTCTCTTCTTATCGTCAAATTTCTAAGGTGCACTAGAATGTCACAAGTTAAGGTTGTGTGAGATATTAAACCTCAAGCTCTTTCGGGAGTTTGAGGTTTAACTTTCTTTGGGAGGAATCTTAAGGTTTTCCCAGATTAAAATCAATAGATTATATGGATGAAGAGTATCTGGAAAACGTTTTTGAACACGTTGAACAGAATTAAATTTCTCTGTAGGGGCCCATGTGTACAGCTCGAAATTCGGGTCACAAAACGACCAAATTTAGTTCGAAGGAGAGTTCTGACGTTGAGCCTCCTTCAGTAAATTTTGGTGAATATCAAACTCATAGTTTCTGGGGGGGAAAGTAAAAGAGTGTCAACTTTATCTTTCCTTTTTATACTTTTTGTAGCAACATGAGATATTTTCATCTAGACAAAACACAAAACGAGTTATTGAAGGACTTATTCATATGACTTGTAGGGCACATTTGGACACTTCGAGGGGTCGTGAAAATGCACTTAATTTCAGTTAATTCTATTCAGTTTATAATAATTATCGGTGAAATATTTTTGTATTTGGTCTCATTTCAATATTGTGTGTATATTCAAGGAGCTGTCAACTGCCAGCGATGCAGGTTTCGTACAGATGTATATTCTACGTGTAGTCTCATGAATCCCCGCGACGTCTGTGCGAGGTGTGTGTCGTTGCTAATAAGCCGAAATTTGAACTTTCTTTGTAATTTGTTGAACATTTAGCACCTATATTACTTCCTCAATTCTCCTAGTAAAACGCTTTACACCTTTTTTTTCTTACCTTCTTACTCTATCTTTGTGCAATTTCTCCTTCGGAAGACATTTCCGGACATGTATACCTTAATGACTTTTGTTACTATTAATATGCTCTGTCATTCCTCCAATTTTGTACTTGGAGTTCTGGGACATACAGGTCTATCATACTACTGCTGCAGCATTGGTGTAACATTATTCTGGAAATAATTAATTCACCATTATTTACCGACCATTACCTAAAGCTCTAAAACCCCACAAAAAAACATCTACAATAATTTATCCTCGCGGGGACCTTCCTCTGTGCCGGAAACAATGACAAATCAGTTATATTTTCTGGTGCCAACTTTTCAATTTGTATTGATTTCGTGTTAAAACGTTATTCATCAATAAACATTTCTGAGGACCTAGACCACACTGCCTCCCATCTTGGAGGAACTAGTCTTCAGTGGCATTAAAAAGATTTTATACTAGTTAATGTATTAAATGACACGAAGAGTATAACCTTTTTCTTCACACATGGAGATGATTTTTAAATATAGTACATGCAAGTGATCGTATTTTTCCAGCGCTCTTGGTTCCCAATTAATCTTTGAATTTCTTACCAGAGTTTTATTGATCGCACTCATCGGTCCGGGACCTCGTAGAGTCAAGTTCGACAAAAATAGCGTAATTAAAAGATAAAAATATTCCTAGAAGGTGCAATCGAAATGGAGAAGTATGATTTTGTTACAGTGGTCGGAACATACTTGTGAGTTAGAGACTATTATGGACAAGTAAAATATTGACAAAGCAAGTAAACAACATTTCCTTATCGAAAGACTCTCTGGGCCTACTCCCCTTCAAAATAAAATCATGGATCCTCGATTGCTCGTGATCTAACATTCGGGTTTCCCGCAGGTAGTGTAAAACACGTGAAAGTTAAAAATATTGATCTAAATTTTTATATTTACTCCAGAAAAAAACGGTAAATTTTGTCTTCATGTGAAAATGTTGGAATGCGATCTCCTCATACACTGATCATCGTATTTTCATGCAGATTTCAGGATATCTTTAATAAGACGTATCTATCTATATAACTTCTTAATAGGGTAGAATAAAATCGTTAGTATTTGTTATTATTAATTTTATAATTATTTACTTAGGTAGGAAATAAGAACAGTTTATTTTCACTAAACCACCCTGGTGGCTCAGTCGGTTTAATGCGCAGGTCTCCCCTAATGCCAAAAGTTCAGGGTTTGCACCCCGGGTAAGGTAAAGATGTTTCCATCTTGTGTTGTACGCATGGTAGCAACGGGAAACCATTACGAATTCGTGCTTGGTTCATAAAATACTCTATCTCACATATATTGGTACGTTTTTCAACTGCCTGGAAAACTTTTCGACATGGTTCAATGGGTAAATCGGTATGTATAATAAGCAACTCGTACATTTCAATCCACTGCTCCGGTTGTTCCTGTAAATAATAATAATAATAATAAATTTATTGTCAAAAAACAGTACAGACTGCGTATGCCCACGTGGAGGAAAATAAACTAATTTATTCTCCGGAAGCAAGCAAGGGACCATCCCATCAATTCCGATCAAGGGCCCTAAGGCAGAGGCGGATTCAAAAATTTCAGCAAAAGTTCCTAGATAAGATAAAATGTTAGCTGCGAGTTATAATACATATATAATGTCAATATGTTTGAAATTTAACGCAAATATGTTTGAAAATTTACAAGTACAAGTTATTATCGAACTATAGATTATTCTGAGTCTAGTGTTTAAAAATCATAAGAGTTGANTAAAAATCATAAGAGTTGAAAAAACACTAAATTCACGATTTATTGTTACAATAAACACGCCCCTAGACAAAGCCTAGAGAACCTGTATAAGAAATCCGCCTCTACCCGAAGGAAAAACGGAGAAAAACCCGGGCCAGGATGGGAAAAACCCGGGTCAGGATTTTCTTTTGAAATACTGGTAGGTATATAACGCATCTCGCGACCCGCCGTCACCTTCTTCATACAATGCCACAGCGTTCGGTGAATAAATATACGTTTCATCGAAGGCCAACCTCACTGCTTATTACTCAAAAGCGGAACAAATTTGAAATACTCACGCTAATTTTACCGTTCCCCATTCTTATCCATTAACAACCAATTTTGTCGAACCAACATTATCCTCCCGTTTCTTTCATCACTTTGGAGAAGACAACGAACATCCACTTTGCCAATGCGGTCTGCTAAAATTTGCTTTCTTTGGCATTCCTACTAATCCTTAAAAAATGTTGTCTTTTTTATTTTGTTACTGTCGTCCTAGTTTGTACTTGCTACTTCACTGCGTTGGAAAGCAAGCAATTGACTCTATCAATATTCATAGGAGTCGACTTTATAAGTATTGGAGAAGCTCGCTCATCTCCTCCCCCCCCTCCAATGTCATGAATGCAAGGTCTGAGCCCCTCCCCCTCCATATCTAAGATATGTGCGGTACGTTCGATTTTGTGAATGACAAATAATTTAAAAAAAGGCGCACTTGGTTGAGCACACTACGCCAAAAAAAATTTAAAAAATGAACAGCATACGCAGTTCTTTTTCCCATGTCTTTGGCTAGATTTGGAGATTCGAAGATAATTGAGTAAAAATGAACAAAAAGCTACTTGGATTAATGCTGTTGGAGACAAATTTGTCTCAAAAATATGACTAAATCAAAATATAAAAAGTGTAGTAGACACTTTTGCTGAAGTCAGAGCAAGAAGGAGAATAGTTTCAGACATAAATTTATATTAATATTTAATAGAACATTACATTAGTAAGCAACATGAAGCATGAACTAAATCATATATTTGTATTATAATGCGCTATACGAACAATGGATATAGTAAGTTACGGTCACGAGAAGAACTGTGGGAAGGGACGGAAAGAAAATAAATTTGACCTACGATGGACGAATACCACATATTTTGTGCTATTGAGTGTACGTCCGTCATAAGTATTAAACTGTTTATGTATGTATTTTCGTTTCGGTCAACTAAGGACCACGATGACGAGTGTTAGTAAGGCTCTGTTCTGGGTGAGTTTACTCACTAGACACATCGTGAATTTTTCGGAGGATCATCGTTTAGATAAAATCTAAATTCCAATATCCGAGTATTACAACTGCGGTTGTTAACCGTAGAGGGTGAACACCGCGGCTGTATGAACTGTGACATGGAAATGAAAAGCAAAAAACGTTTTCTGGTCCCACCGGGAATTGAACCCGGGATGACTTTGTGATGAACCAGCACGCTAACACCGTAGTTACGGAGGGTTATTAAACTATTTTTAAAAATTTTGATTATATAATGGACGTTAACTTTAGGAGAGAGAAATAGTATGCATGGATCTAATTTTACCGTTCCCCATTCTTATCCATTAACAACCAATTTTGTCGAACCAACATTATCCTCCCGTTTCTTTCATCACTTTGGAGAAGACAACGAACATCCACTTTGCCAATGCGGTCTGCTAAAATTTGCTTTCTTTGGCATTCCTACTAATCCTTAAAAAATGTTGTCTTTTTTATTTTGTTACTGTCGTCCTAGTTTGTACTTGCTACTTCACTGCGTTGGAAAGCAAGCAATTGACTCTATCAATATTCATAGGAGTCGACTTTATAAGTATTGGAGAAGCTCGCTCATCTCCTCCCCCCCCTCCAATGTCATGAATGCAAGGTCTGAGCCCCTCCCCCTCCATATCTAAGATATGTGCGGTACGTTCGATTTTGTGAATGACAAATAATTTAAAAAAAGGCGCACTTGGTTGAGCACACTACGCCAAAAAAAATTTAAAAAATGAACAGCATACGCAGTTCTTTTTCCCATGTCTTTGGCTAGATTTGGAGATTCGAAGATAATTGAGTAAAAATGAACAAAAAGCTACTTGGATTAATGCTGTTGGAGACAAATTTGTCTCAAAAATATGACTAAATCAAAATATAAAAAGTGTAGTAGACACTTTTGCTGAAGTCAGAGCAAGAAGGAGAATAGTTTCAGACATAAATTTATATTAATATTTAATAGAACATTACATTAGTAAGCAACATGAAGCATGAACTAAATCATATATTTGTATTATAATGCGCTATACGAACAATGGATATAGTAAGTTACGGTCACGAGAAGAACTGTGGGAAGGGACGGAAAGAAAATAAATTTGACCTACGATGGACGAATACCACATATTTTGTGCTATTGAGTGTACGTCCGTCATAAGTATTAAACTGTTTATGTATGTATTTTCGTTTCGGTCAACTAAGGACCACGATGACGAGTGTTAGTAAGGCTCTGTTCTGGGTGAGTTTACTCACTAGACACATCGTGAATTTTTCGGAGGATCATCGTTTAGATAAAATCTAAATTCCAATATCCGAGTATTACAACTGCGGTTGTTAACCGTAGAGGGTGAACACCGCGGCTGTATGAACTGTGACATGGAAATGAAAAGCAAAAAACGTTTTCTGGTCCCACCGGGAATTGAACCCGGGATGACTTTGTGATGAACCAGCACGCTAACACCGTAGTTACGGAGGGTTATTAAACTATTTTTAAAAATTTTGATTATATAATGGACGTTAACTTTAGGAGAGAGAAATAGTATGCATGGATCTTGCATAACTTGAAGCCAGAGTCCATCCAATTTTTATTTTTATTGTCTCCAGTATCATGATTTGCTCAAAAAAAACCCGGAAAACTGACGAGAAAACGTAAAAGACAAGTAAAAATACTGGTAGAGAAGAGCCTCTCACTCGCATCTACAATCGTCTTGAATTTTATGTCATTTTCAAACCGACGGACAATTTCATTCCCATCTGAAATATGTACAAATCTTTGTAAAATTTGAAAATGCGTTTTAATAAAAAAAACAAACAATTTTAATCAATTAAAACATAGCATAACCACCTATTTTTACTAAATACGTCTTTCTATGAAGACCGGCATTTCTCGTTAAGGCTGTCGACATCAATACAATGAATCTTGAGAAGCTAGTTAGCGTATCAACTATAAGCGATTAGCACATAAGAGAGCTAAGTGTATGAATATGTTTCCTCATTTTCCTCGGGAGATCCCAGGAATAACACGAAAACATGACACAGAGTTTTAATATGTTGGGCTTATTATCATCTACAGTATAATTTTACGTTCTTTCTTTGGCAGAGAAAAATAAACTAAGATTACAAACGACACACAAATTTACAATACTCTATTTTTCTGCCATATCCTGTTCTTAGAAAACGAACATAATAGAGCCACCTTTTTCTGTTTGAGTAATACAAGGTTTTGTGACAACTTGTTGACGGAAGGATTCCTGGTATTTTCTTAACTAACCAAAAATGAATTCAACTTTACTTCGTGACACGTATAAAAGAGTATACTTGACATTCATTAGAACCCTTTTTGTTGAGTACACTTTGATGCAATGAATTGAGTTGACATATTGTATGTTTCCCATCATAGTAAACTCTTTCAGTTACTTCAAGGACAATATATTTTAAGTTAAAGTTTAGTTCCTAGAGTGAGTAGTCAGCTATCTCGCTTTCTATCTCGCAGCCTGAAGTGCTGGCCAAAGAACTTCAATAAATATTTATGCTCATGTTAAAGTTTCTGGTTATTTTTAAGTAAAATTTGTTATGTATACTCGAGATTCGTATGAAAGTGGAATAGACCTATGCAAGAAAAATGCATAAAAAACATACAGAAAGGAACGACTGAAAAATAATACATCATATTAAATGTGTATGACCAATCATTATTTCCCGGATGGCAATTATGTATATCAGAAAAAAAATGATACATGTATTTTAATTAATCGCAAAAAAAAGTTTCGAAGTATTATCTGGCATGTCATGTTCACAAAGATGAATTTAAAAAATTAAGTTTCAAAATCTTGTAGTGACGAATCCTACGCTTCATGTGTTTCACATCTGGATAAACAACATTATATTGGATGGAAACTTCATCAGTAACTACTTCAGTAATTAGGTGATACAGTGCCAATATCGTTTGTATTATTTGCTAGTTTTCTTTTCCTAGTTCAATGAAAAAAAATAAAAGTTTTATAAACTTGGTTCCATATACACTCATGTTTGTGAAAGTTGCAACAAGGAAAGATTTTTAGAACATGAAACGTGTGGGAAATGTCAACCAGTTTACCACACGCAACTGATTAGAATTTTCCACATTGCTCAAGTGAGAGCCATAAAGCGCCTCAGATTTTGTGTCACATAGGGTATAAAAAGAAGACTTCGTTAGCGACACACGAGAAGTATATGCTTGATTCTCGAGTGTTCACTTTGTCCCGTCGACATCAAAGAACTGAGTATCATCAAACGACGAAGTTGGAACTAGGATGGAGTGGGACTAGGAGCAATGAGGAGGTTGAATAAAAAAGGAATCCTCCTGAATCCTCCATGGAATATGAATCTCCGCGTTCCAGACTGGGATACCAGCTCTTCATCCGCTGAGCTTGCTGACTTCGTTGATATTTTCTCGTAAATTTCATATTTGCATTTTGATTGAACATTTATATTCATCTACCTTTCTCTTGTAATTCATCAATTTTAACCACACTACACACTTTAATCGCAATTACCCTTAAGAAGAGTCCTTTGAAATTTCGAATAATTTCATCGATTACTTCTTCCGATTTCCAAACCACAGACATTCCATACAGAACTCACTTTTAATAGTATAGATTAGTCTTTCATTTCCTTCAAACTTCCTGTTAATGTCGGAAATGTGATTACGTCATGTTGTAGGTCTGGGTGGATAATGATGTACAGTTGTGGGGTGATGTAGTGGTTAACACCCCTGCGACCAATGCAGTAGCCCCTGGAACGATTCCCGGCTCGTCGCCATTTTCAAATGATTAAAAGTTATCACTTGATTACGTCAGATAACGTTTCGGTCTATCAGAAAAAAAGGTTGTTTAGAGATACCACGTTCCTCTTAAAAACGGAGAGTAAAGATTTAAAAGTATTTTAAACGCAGCAATGATTTTTCCTCGAACACACTCATTCTTCCTGAGTTCCTTACATGGAATAAGATACAAAAAAATGACGTGACATTCTCATTTCATGCAGTCAGATCTTTATCTCCAAGCAAGTCGAATCTCCCTCAAGCGCATAATCTCTGTTTTGTTTCCGTAACTTTTAACTCTACCGCAACCACGGCAATTTATTTTTTTAACACTTAGGTAAATCATAGTTATCACTTCGGTTAATTTCCACAAACAGTTCATTTTTTACTATGAATTTCAGAGTTTATATGTTACATCATTTTCTTTTAGAAGATATGTTTCTATTTCATTATTTTGTGTATACTTGTTTAGTTGATAAATTTTTACCAAATATCGTGAAAGCTAAAGAGAGTTGCATTGACTACAGGTTCATTCCATATAAAAGAGAAAAAAATAGAATAACACTTTGGCTCAGTTTATGTCTCATATATTGTTTCATTTTTTTTTTACATTTTAAAGGAAACTACTCTCCGAATTACTTGATGTATTACACTCATTACGTGGGATCTGCGTCTAAAAGCTGCGGCTTCACATACCCGTCAAGAAATGAAAATGTTTGAAAGCAAGCATGAGTTTTTAATTTTTACTGAGCACTAGCGATTGGAAATCCATGAATTATTCGTGAAATCTCTATATTTCTAAAGCGTCATGAGAAATACAAAACTAGTAGTGGAAAACCTTTGCACATACTTTCACACAACGTGTTTCTCCGTCTGAAGCAGTGACAAACTATTCTATAATGAAAGGACTATTTTTGGTATAATCCCTTATATTTTGGTCATTCTATTCCAATAGTATATTATAGAAATATATTGACTATCATTAAAACAATTTGAAATTCAGTCGTTTGATTTGTGAGGGAGAATATATAGGTAGAATTTATTATCTATTTCAAACGATGAACAAATTATTCAGATATCCAAGCGAGCTCGAATAACACACATTCTATATTATTAGATAATATTTAAATACAGTGTAAAAGAAAATTCTTTGCAATTTAAAGTAGTAAATTTCAGTCGAATAAAAATATCGGATACACGATCATCTATGTTAAAGAGATATTACTGTTTGATTTCCATTGTACCGCTTTTTGTACCCTAGGTTTCAGTTCTTTCTCAGAAGTCATTTTAAAAACTACGTTTTTGGTATCAGGGACCACTAAAATGAGTAATTACATCCAAACCCAACGATCGATTTTTTTTCACGTTTCTATACGCTACGTATAAGACAAAAGTATTAACTGAAACTAACTTTTAGGTTGGACTCAAAGCCGCTATATGAACTTTTTACTGTCCTCTATTTGAAATTTGAAAGTAAAATACACAAAAAGAATATTATTTCAAAACATTTAACGACTTCTCATTCTTAAAATATCGTAAAAGTGTTACGTAAATGTAATTTCGTTGTAGGCAGATATTGATGTTTCCTTTCGTATCCGCTGTCCTCCAATGTATTTGATCATTATCATATCTTTCATTTCAGTTTACCAAGAGTGTATTCTACGTCTTTATGGTCCATTTAAATTGTTAAATAACAGTCAAGCATCTTGAAACTGTAAACTAATGTGTAAGTGCAACAGACAGACATTTTTTACTGCGTGTATTTCATTCTTTTAAGCCTAATACCGCTTTAATAATCTCGTTTTCGATTTTTTTCACAATTACAATACTTTCTATGTACTACGTATATGAGAAAGTACAATTGTTAGATAAAGATTATGATGTGTAAAATTTATTTAGGTAATACGACTACACTAACTAAATTAATTTACACGAAACTGATGTAAAAATTAATTATTTATGAAAATTAGTATTTGTTTACACTTTTCTTAGGAATCAAATCTACTTTGTTTATTAAGTCACTTACGATACAACTGAAGAAGGGAAAATCAGCTGGTATGAAATAGATCTGTGCTACGGACTCTAATGACCTGGACGTTGGCGAGTCCTAAAGCCGCATTAAGAACTAGATCTGTACTCTCTACAGATAGAATTATTTATGCCTATCACTTCTACATGAGTAATGATATCGAGAGTAATAAAGAAACTGTTTCGGTGGTCTTATTTAACTAATTAGAGTGATATCTCAGTTTTCATCAATCACCAGAAAACAGTAATAAAAATATATTAAAATAAAATGACTATTCGCGTCCGTAGCAACCCTTAAGCTACACGTCTCCCCTGGGTGGTGCTAAAGAACAGTCACTTTAAGGCAGAAACAAACAGAGTCTGAAGCTACGGCAGCCAGACCTGTAAGCGAGAGATCACTTCCGGTTTTTCCTGGCTATCAGACACCTGGACCAATGAAAGCGGAGATGGATAGAAGGAAGCATCAGACGTTTTGACCTGAACGGACTAGACAGCTGGGTAGAATAACCCCGATCTGCCAACTGAACGTGATGGGTCTTAGTAGGTCTAAGAGTGAGTATCTCTCCAAATTTCTATTGGAAAATCAAATTGACGTAGCCGTTTTCCAGGAAACGCACATTGAAAACGCAGAGCAACAGAAGGCCAGGGGCAGAATACATGGCTACGATCTCCTGGGAGCTGTGTATCACCCGCCACTATGGAGTTGCAACCTATGTGAGGAGTAACATTGAAAATGCATTCCTGGTCGCACTTTCATCTGAATATTTACAACAGGTAGTGACAAGAATTGAGGAACTGACAGTGGTAAACATATGCAAACTCCCTCAATCAACTTGGCCACAGAATGTCATAGACACTCATCCTCATCCCACAATATGCGCTGGAGATTTTAATAGTCATCACGTCGACTGGAAATATCACATAACGGATGTGAACGAGAAAAAATTATCAAACTGAAGAAAACCATCTCTACTTAGTTTTTGATGCGAAGGATAAAAGCCTTTAAATCTTCCGCGCACAATACGGAAAGAAACGTTGACCTGAGCTTCATCACCAGGAATTCCCAGTCACATTCTATCCCCATACATAGGAAGGTAATGGATACCTTTCCCCACAGTCAACATCACCAGATTATTCTTGAAATTGGAATTAATATCCCGCTTATTCGCTCAGTCCCACGTCACAGAAGGAATCTGCAAAAAGCAAACTGGGAACAATTCGCTAAAGACATTGATCAAACTCTGCAGTGGATTCCAGCAAGGTGGTATAACTATAATACATTTAGAAAGGTAACAACAACCGCAAAAATATCTCGGGGCTATCGCAAGGAATACATTCCAGGATGAAATGATGAGACGGAAAGATTGTATCAGAAATTTATTCACGAGAACGACGCCAAAATTGTTGACGAGTTCCTACACAAACTTGATTCAGCTCGTAGAAGGAAATGGAAAAAAACCACTGAGGCTTTAGACTTAATGCAGTAAGGCATGGAACCTCTTAAGGAAACTTTGAGATACCACCTGAGAGAAAAATGCTAGATATCAGCCCTGACCAGATTGTCTCACGCATCGTTTCACTATCAAGAGCTCCTACAGTCAGGAAACACAAACCTCATCAAGCGTCACTTGAAAGTGTTCCGCCAGTTAGAAGAAGCTCCGAACGACGTCTCCAGTCCATTTTCACTAGAGGAACTAAATAATATCATTGGTAAAATGAAAACAGGGAAGGCCCCGGTATTTGATGGTACTCTCACTGAATTTTTTATGTACAGCGGCCAGTGCATCAGGGAATGGCTGAGCCGGTTTTTTTACATATTACAGACGGGCCAAGTACCACCTGAATTCAAGAAAGCGAAGAAGCCTGGTAACCCAAAGGACGAACCAGGAAGTTATCGTCCAATTTCCCTCCTAAGCACAAGCTACAAGTTGCTGGAGAGGTTCATTTTAAATAGGATAGAGGCAACGCTGGAGGAACATCTACCAGTGGAACAAGCTGGCTTTCGCCACAACAGAAGCTGCGAGGAACAGGTACTCAGACTAACTAAGCACATTGAAGCAGGTTTCCAACGAGGTCTCAAGACAACAGTTGCCTTCATAGACCTCACAGCAGCATACGACATAGTATGGAAAGATGGTATACTGTACAAACTGCACCGCATCATCCCGCGCCAGAAATTGTTGTGCCTCGTCAATAATATGCTATGTGACAGAACCTTTCAGGTAATAATGGGCAACAAAACATGCAAAATTAAGAAACTGAACACCGGCCTTCCTCAAGAATCAGTGCTGGCAGCTGTCTTTTTCAATCTGTATATACCCAATATGCCGGAAATAAAAGGAAGGAAATTTGGTTATGCTGGTGACCTGGCCATAGCTGTCCAAGCCAAGCGAATGGAGGATGCCGACAGCCTCCTGTCCCAAGAACTTAAGGATATCGGAAATTTCTACTCTGACTGGCGACTCACGGTTAGCATAAGAAAAACGGAAACGTGTTTTCATTTAAATAATAAGGAAGCCACAAAATCTCCAAAAGTATATTTCAATAATAAGATACTTCGCCACAACCAATTCCTAAAGTACATTGGAATAACTAGACCGTACCTTATCCTTCAATAAGCACCTGCAAACAACAGCAGCCAAAGCCAACACACGCAACAACATGTTGCATAAGTTATGCGGCAGCAAGTGAGGAGCATATGCTTCCACACTCCGAGCTTCTGCCCTGGGACTCGTTTACTCTGCTGCTAAATACTGCTCGTCTGTATGGCTGAATAGCAGCCATGTTCACAAACTAGATGCCAGGCTAAACGACACGATGCGCTTTATCAGTGGATGCATCAAGAGTACACCCCTGAATTGGTTACCTATGCTTAGCAACATCACCCCACTGCAGAAAAAAACTTTCTTCGTCCGCCAGCTAGAAAAAAAATCCAAAATAACCCAGAATTACCTGTACATAAGGACATGTCTCCTTTATCACTGAGGCGACAGAGATCTAGAAATCCCCCATTAGCCCTAGGAGAGCAATTAGTGGCAAATGGAGAGTACAACATTAGTGAACAGTGGCAGACAACCTGGAAGACAGATAACTCAATGTCCCATTGGATAATCATCGACCCTACACAGAAACCCCCTGGTTTTGAGCTCCCTCGTCAACAGTGGAAGTCCTGAACAGGATCTGTACCTCACATGAAGTTTGCCAGGACATCCTCTACAAATGGGGTAAGCTCTCAAGCCCTCAGTGTGACTGGAGCCCCTCGCCAGACAATTGACCACATTGTCAGTGAGTGCATCACCAGATCATACACTGGGCCAAAATCGGACTTTTACGAAGAGAAGGATGCTGCAATTTCCTGGCTGGATGGCTTAGACATTAAATTTAAGAATTGTGTTTATTGTTCAGTTTACATTGTTATTGTTAACTTTGTTGTCAGTTAATTTATTAATGTAGTAATCCCATACTAAGTGTATCTGTTTAAACGTATTTGTTTGGTTAATGTCTAATGTATCATACGCCAAAAGAAACATGAATAAATAAATAAATAAAATGAATATAAAATCTGATATAGAGAATAAATGAACATTTATCAAGGTACAATTTGGAGTCACTTGCCTTCTTTCTCTTTTGGCACTACCAGATTCAGAATAAGTGGACCTATGACAGACTAGACAAATGTCCGAAGATGTCTGATGTTGAGCCTCAAAAATGAAACAAGTCATGATTATACAAATTTCCAAACCTATATTTCACAAATTTAGAAGCGAGATCGCGTGAAGTCGCTTACAAATTAAGGAAACGACGAAAACGGAAACAAGTATTTACGGAATAAAATCGACGAAAACGGAAACCGACAATATACATAAATCATGGTGTTGCAGTGTTGGATTTTTCTATTCCTTAGGAAATGGAAGAGGTTCGATCACGTTCGCACTTCAATTCTTGGCTTTTTCGTTTATGTATTTGTTTATCTCCTTTCCCCTGTGTCTTATCTCATACCCATTATCCAAGGTTTCACGACTTACCGGTAATTTCTCCTCTTAATATTATAACTTTTTTTAATTTGATTTTCTTTGTCTTAACTATTTCCATTTGCTTCCTCTTCTACTATTGGCCTCTTTGCTGTTTTATTGAGACCGCGCTCATTAGCCGCATTCGTTGCCCGTTGCTACAGGCTCGATGACACTGAGCGAGCTTACTCGCTAAAAAGCCAACTAGTTTACTCGCTGCTTGCGTGTTTACTCGCTCAGTGCCATCATGTTCACTTGCTAACTAGCAGATAGTAAGCAGTGAGAAAGTTGGACGCCAAGCTACGTTACTCGTGTTGGCTTCTTAGCGAGTAAACTCGCCTGATGTCATCGTGGTTGCTAGTGAACTAGCTGCGATTATCTAAAATAATATTGATTTTAATAACTTTGAATAGGTTCTTGATATATTTTATATTAATTACGGGATTTTTCGTGTTTCGCGCGCATTTTTTATATTTACTCGTACTGCCTTTCTGTGGTGCTTCCTTCTACGACTTCGATGTACAGAGCAAATGTGAGTTTAAAGACCCTGGTTCAAACTCGCTAGCTAGTTAGTTGGTTGGCTACTGGGAAGTTTTGTATGTCATCGCCACTAAGGCACTCTAAACTCGCTCACTTCTAAACTCGCTGGCTTGTAGCGAGTACAGTCGCTCAGTGTCATCGATCCTTAACTCGTGGAGATCGACTTCAGCATCAGTCGTTCTTGACGCTCGACTTACCGACAGTGGCGGATCTGAATCATAATCAAAAGGGGGTTAACCCCGGAGCACTTTTGTTTAAAAATTACGGTTTTACAACACAAATTTTATAAATATCACCTTTTAACAAAATGCATCAAATAATTAACAACCTCGTATTAATAACAACAATTATTTATTAAAGTTATTAATGTGGTATTATTAATCTGGTATTATTAATTTATTTATCTCGTGTTATTAATGAGAATAACAATTGTAATATTAATAATAACAATTACTACTAGTAACAATAATCTGGTAACACTTTTACAAAATACTCCATTTATCAACTTCAATTTTATCTGTGAAGAGTTCAGGTCCAATGGGGGGAGCTATAGCCCCATTAACCCCACTCCATAGATTGCTTACCATTGCTTACCAACATTGATTCTGTTGCAAATTCTCTAAAATCAAGTGATGTCTTTCCCTTCTCTATATATCGTCAATTTGTAGGGTTGAAGTTTTACATTAGTCTGCCACGAACCACCTCCTTCACCATTTATTTCAATCATTAAGAACCTATCCGTATCAGCCACATTACCGCATAGATCTACTTTAATCTTTTCAGTGCACGAATGAGAACATTTCAATTAACAACAGACATTCATCCTTTCAATGGTTAAGAGAGAAGGATAGCAATACGACTTTCAGAGACCGTTAAATGGGGTGTACAAAGTGAACCTATGTGAACCTATATAACAGTCACGCAACGATATACTGATCCCGTTCATCGGGGTCGTTCCTAATCATGTGTGAAGCAATGATGCACTCATAATCTGCGCTGAGCGCTGAGCCAACGTTGGCAGGCACGCGTTGTCCAGCCGCAATGGTGGGGGATGGTGGGCACGTGCGTCGGTGGGCGAACGAATGAATGGCCAGAGGGTAGGGGAAGGTCGTCCAGTTAGGGGAAGAGGACCCGCCGTTGGTGGTCGCGTTGCTGGTCGCCTGACGCCCGAGGTCATCGTTTGGAGGTCTCCTAGCGCACCGCAGGGTCTAGGTCAAGAGCTTGTCTGACTGAACACGCCAAGTCGGACAGAACCAAAGGAAATGGAATCAAATATGAACGATCAACGTGACGTCCACCTACAGAGGAAACACGCATTTGCGGTGGTTATATGGTTGGTGGTAGACAAGATGTTGCACCCTATGCAGTATATAAGGGTCTAAAGTCCTTGTCAATATATTTATTTGTTAATGTTGTTTTTCTTTGCGTCTACATCTGTTGATATTCCAGGACATAGATCTTACACTTTCTCTTTGCTCTCTCTGTTATGTTAAAATAGTTCATTTTTGTTTAAATCATGTAATAAGTCAGTATACTATTTGGAAATGCCGCATTCACCTCAGGGAACAGTGTCGCCAACCAAAATTAGTTGACCGCAGTGATCAAAAATTACGTTCGCGATTTTCTTAAGCGCGAACCACTTTATGAAAATAAGTCTGTAGTGATGAATAACATAAGTAAACAAGAATAAGAAGATCCAGTTGTATAATTAATATGTATCGTATTATTAGACATAACTAACATTAAATCTAGAGCTTGTTGTTGTTGCTGAAAAAAAATACAAGGGTAGGAATTGTCTGAAACATTATTTACTGAGAATTGTTTCCTCTCATACGAAGAAACACAACTGGACAATACAGGAATTTGAAGATTTCATTTTCACATTAGTAAATTCACGAAAATAAACCGAGGATATCACTAAACGCAATTGCTTCCAATCTCGCACTATCTCTCCCCTCCTCTCCACCAACAAAAGCCACGTTCATACATTTGACAAATGGATCTATACCGATTCGAGGAGATGAAAAAGCCTTTGTTTGGTCTTGATTTCCTACAAGGGTTCTAAACAGCTCGTACAGTTCGTATTTCCCAGCAACGTTATTATATCTATTGAAACGAATGCAATGTCTAGTTCAACTAATTACCTAACTACGATGTACTTACAAAATATAAGTGTTAGGCGCGTTCCAAGAAAAAGACATGTTTAATTCTTCAGGTATATTTTCGAGTTTGCAAATAATTATTCAGAAAAAAATGGAAATCGCAGGGGACTAGATGTTGGAGAGAAAAAAAAAAATTATCTAATGAAATAAAGAACTGGTAAACTAATTAATATCCTCGTAGATAAATTAGTTACTCGCTTAATCATAACTTCTTACTACCTTCCCGCAATAGTACAAAATGTTTGCTACTTTTTGTAAAAAACATTTCTTATATAACTGCAATATACATAATATATTTTATTTGAAATTCCCTTTGTTAAGGGTTTGTAAACCCACGCAAGCTGTACATTGCCCCAACGTTTTTCCTAGTAAAATGCAAGAGTTCTTTACTAAAAGTAATCTTTGAAGACAAGGTGAGAAGGAACAAAGCCTACGTGGATCCGAATATTTAACAGCTAATAATTCTTTTTTACGACGATATTGCGGAAAATGGAGTCAAATAATCAGGTAACTCAAAAATCGTTATATTCGTCAAATTGTATCCCTTTAAAAGAAATATTGCGAGGTGTATTGGTACGAATTCTTCGAAAGGATTTGACAAATGAAGTTGACAAAGAAAGGCATTTAGTTACTTTGTAAATTTCTTTACTTTGTTAGTCAAATTTCGAAATAATATATATTATTTTTCTAGTTGTGTTGCTGTGTGGTAAGTAAGGTGATTTTCGTGACTGACTTAAATGTGCACTATTGTTTCCTTCGTTGCGCTGTTATAAAGCGTGAAAAGAACGCAACTTCATACAAATAAACTATACACCAATTGAGAGGCCTGTCCTTAAGCATTGTAACTGTTATTTAGAAACCATAATATTGATCATTTTACAACCAAGCGCGTCTTTTATTTCTTGTAGTATGGAGGTGATAATACTCGTAGATTCATAATTCGTTTACAACATACTTTGTAAAAAACAAGTAATATTTTACAGACGTTCGCCAAGTCCAAATGACATGCTAAAATTCAGAACAAAAATCTTTAGATCACAGATTTTGAGAATTTTTCTAGTATAGATTTTGCTACAGATCATAAAAATTTAGCCACAAATAATTGTTAAATTCTCCGAGAAAAACTACGTTTACCCATGAACTATAGAAACGAAAAAATTATCTTTCTTCACACGGGTTTTTGTCATTTTCATTAAATTAAAGCCACTCCCTTGGATTTCCCACCGCACACATACACAAAAAAAACGCAGTTCAGTGTCACTACTGACTAGATTCGAGTTGAAAAATATATATATGTAGGCGCAGTAATTATCTTGCGTGTTGGCACACATCCATAATGTATGTGTAAATTTCCAATCTGCGTAACCTTGTATCAGCAGACAGCGTAAGCACATATCCCATGAACGCTCGCTTGACCAGTACAGGAAGGTCGAGATATGTCGAGTGCTTACAAGACCTAAAAGCTAACATAATCCACCTAGAAAATAATCGGCGCAGTTTAGACCCTTCAAGACCCTGCCATGACAGAAATGGTAATAACTTCAGACAGGCCGGTGAAATTTTTATTTTATTTTTTAAATTTAACTTACAAACGGATGCCAAAACTAAAACCGGACAAAACATAGGCAAGTTGCATTTTAAAAAAATTCTCGAGACCTACAGCTGAAAACCACATCCGAAAAGAAACGTCCCACAGGTTAGAATAGGATATGCTCATAGAAGGGTAAAGAGTTTCGCGATTACAAATCCTCGGTTGACGCGCACCTATAGGGTGGGCAAAAGGGGCTCAATCCCCTTCTTCAAATTTAAAAGTTATTGTACAGGACGAAAGTTTGGATCTTTTAATTGTTTATTTTAAATTAATGTAATTAATAATTTAGAAGTGAAATGAGTGAATTGTGTGTTGTGTGTTGTTTTTTGCTCTGGAGAGGTGTGTATTACAACTTAAAATAATTACGTTGTCATTACGTCGGTATAATAATAATAATATTTCAAGGTGAAAAATTAACAAACATTAATTTCATTTTATTTCTTTAAAAAGGGTTGCTTAAATGAGTTTTTTAGATAACGAACAAAAACTTTCTCNCGAACAAAAACTTTCCCGCCGGGAAAAGGTCTCGTACTCTTTTCTGAAACTTCCACAGGAAAAACGAGAATTCCCCTCCAGAAATAAATCCTGGATGCACTCCTGGCCTCGGTACTAAGTTATTTTTCACGTATCATATTATGGCGAAGACGAAACAATATTGACATTTTTTTCTTTATTTGCACTCTTAAAGTTTGCTTAGTGTTTCGGGAATATATTTGTATCCAAAACATTGAGGTATTTTCAAATATAAGTTGCACTATAAAAAATGAGGTTGCGTATTTGTGAATGAAGTGGGATATGGGTAGTATGTTTCATTATTTTTCAAGTTGTTTATTAGGTATGAACCAAGGTGTCTTTGCCATTTTTCTTCAGAATTAATTCTGAACTATTAGTGAGAGTGGTAGTTATACTTCCCTGTACTGAACTAGCGTAAGATTAGTGAGATTGTTCCGCAGTCTATTTTTCAATTGAAATGAATATTTACTACTAATATAGTTTGTGAATTCTTGTGTTTACTGTTTGCTACATTATGAATATGACGTGTTTAAGTTATTTTCTTATGTACTCCCAGGTGTTTCACTGCTATATCAAACTTCAGCCATGGTACCGGTGTCTTAATATATGGAGGCTAAGTCAATTTTCGAAGCGTGAATGTTTTTGGTTCGTTATTTCTGCGGGTTCGATGCTATTTTCCTACTCCCACCCAAACAGATAAATGTGTTTATGTAGTATTGAAGTTTAGTATGTGCCGTTAGAATGCCAGAGTGTGTTGAAAGAAGGACAGTGTCGTCTGTAAAGAGCGCAAATTTTTGATTCTATGGTTTGTGAATAATCAGCTGTGTATATTATGAACAATGTCAGAGATAGACGAGAGCCGTGGGAAATACCTGCTGACATTGAATGACTGGACGAGAGAGTTGAGTTTATTCTGATTTTAAATTACCTGTTCTGTAAAATGTTATTAAGCTATTAAAATGTTCTGTAAGTAGTCCCAATTTGTACATAAAGCCCTCATGCCATACTTACGAAATGTCTAAAAAAATTGCATACGTGCTTTTTCTCATGAAATTTTGAGTTCTTAATTTTATTTGGTGTAAAGAATATTATAAAGTACGTTGCAAACTTTTGCTTAATCTGCTAAATCTGTGTACATTAGTTTCAGTTCAGTTTTTAGTGGTGGAATTTGAACGTATACTTTAGTTATTTTCTCAACTGTTGACCATAAATTTGTGAAGTTGTGGATGTTTTTCAATGAAGTTTTCGAAGCTACGATGACAGTGATTATCTAGATTTTTTACATTTTTAGATGTTTTGTTCCTTTTGTATTTACTTGAGTGTTTTCTGGTCTTTACGGATTTTGTTTAAGTTTGATAAAGTTCACTATTGATTCACGTACGGTATTGCCTGTGGATTAATTTCTCTTGAAACTGTAGGAAGAATCTTTAATTGCTAATAGGATGGCTTGTGTTTAAGTTGCTATGTGAAATCTACATCTTTGGTAGTTTTAAATGAATAAGTGATTATTTTATTCTGGAATTCTTCCCAGTTAATTTTTCCCTGATGTACGTATCCGGAATTTGTATGTATTTATTAAATCATAAAATGATTTGGTTTTGATCAAAGTCAAGTTCAGGAAGAACTGTATGGCAAGTAGGTTTACTGATATTATGAGACAAGTAGATGTCAAGTAACAGTTTACTGAAGTTACTCTAAATTTTCTGCTGTTCCACTGTGTGTTTGAGTGTGATTAAGTACAGATTTGATTATTATTGGTACTCCCCCTGCTGCCTTAAAAGATCGTCCATAATTTCCATCGTAAATTTTTTAATTTATCAGTTTAGTGCGTTTCGGTATCGCATACAATATTAATTTTATGGGTGCTCAGTTAGTTTCTGTAAACGTTATCGTCTTGTAGTATATCAGTAGTATTTCAGTTTAGAAGATTAATGTTATTAAAGTTATCATTTTTTAATGCATAATCATTTTTGTGATTTAAGGTATTAATGTGTCCATTATTCTTGAGATGTTTTGGTTGATATTAAGCTATGTAAGTCTGACTTATTAACAGAATAATTTGTAATTGCTGAAGGAAAACTGGTTTATGCTGTCCTCGCGCTTATTGTCTGCTAGGTAAAGGTGGGAATTGATCTGGTATGTTCTATTGGGGAAAATTTTCTTTTTGACATTTTCAATGTATCTCAGATTTGAAGCAATATTGTTATCAAATCTGATTTTTTTTTGTGCATTTTGTTTTTTAGTAAATTCTTCTTTATGTTTTCTCCGCCCTCTATAATTAGCTGTGTGGTTGTATTTATACATTTAACATTAATCTGTTATAACAATTTGCTTATGATTTTCCGATCCGTTGACAATTTTTGCACTGAATTCCTGCATTATGTTTATTTCTTATTGGTAGTCTTACTATACAATGATCTAGTTTAGATAATTTACGAATGAATCTTGTCTTCCAGATCAACAACTAATATTGGAATTGGCAGTATATTTGTGTTAAACAGCCTTGTAACTTTTATACCTGGATCGTTGTCTAATTCTAGAGATAGAGACATCTTAAATGAGAATTTCGATCAATTTTCTTGTGGATTCTCTGAAGCAAAATTCAATGTTTTCTTTCACAAAACTTGCTGTACTTTCTTAAGACCTCCATATTATTTTATTGAATTTTAATACTATTATTATTTGTTTCTATTGTAAATTCATTGCTTTCTATCACGTTTAGTACGATTTCTGATTAAGTATTGTTCAGAGTTCATTTTCAGCTTTTTGAATATTAATGGAACTGTAATATTCTTGGGTCGTACGTCTGTTAATTCATCCACGGCTAATTCACCAAATCTTTTGCTAGTGGGAACATTGTACATTATATAATCTCCTTCTTGCGATCTTTTAAATATTTTATCTTGTTAGTGCACCGTAAACATGATGATAAAGGAAGTTTATATTTGCTATTTACGTTGTGCTTGTGTAACTTTGCATATACTTCTTGAGTGTGCCTAAACGTGGAGAAGATATTTGATAACTTGCGGTCAGGTGGAACTTGCGACGCGCCGGGTATCGAACCTGGGACTCCTACCTCAATCGCAGGAGTGTTGACCTGTACACCACCCGTTTGTATTCCGTAACGGTACATCTTTTCAACCTAGACCTAACCTGAGACACATCCCCATTCAGGAGATACTGCAGAATGACACACTTTGTTTATTATAACATCATTCATTTCACTATTTAAGATCACTGAACACACTGGTTGAAGGTGGACTTTGGACTAAGGCTCGTTAAACCCCGATTGTACTATCGATAGTTTTCAATAGTGTGGACTATCGAGACTTAAAATACTATCGAATATTTTTGTTATGCCCTCTTTATTAACGAAGACGAAGTTTCTTATGATACAAAAATCGAACAACCGGACCAAAACCGTGGGGAATATTATTAAAAATTACACGTTAGCTTCTAAAAATTGCAAAGAAGATACTCCCTCACTAAACGATGGGAAAATCTTATCAAATCCACAGGACATCACAAATTTGTTTAACTTCTATTTCTCAGAGGTTGGTAACATATAGAAATCAATATCTGAAAATCAATGTTCGTTAAATACTCCACCCACGTGCCCCATTTTACCTTCAATTCCCAAACTGACGCTACTGAAATCATAATCATCAGTTCATAAAAAAATAAATTTTAATTAGGGATGTATGATATACCCGAATTACTCGTTAAATCCTCGTCTCTCATTATGTAAAATCCGCTTATGAATATCTCCAATTGTTCTTTATCAGAAGGGGTGTTTCTTAACCTATTTAAGTGAACTTTACACAAGAAAGGAAATAAACGTAATGATGGAAACTATCGACCATATACCTATTGCCTACTTTCTTAAATATCCTTGAAAACTATTCTGTTTAGATCTTCTAGAATTTGTATAAAAAATAACATTCTTTCTAACGAACAACGCGGTTTTAGGAATTTTCCACTACCAGCGCAATATTTTCTTTTTTAAACGCTGTTACATCTTTTGGACATAGAGAAAATAAGGGTATTTTCTTCAGGGTATTTTTCTTGATTTATCCAAAGTATTCGATGTAATCGATCACGAAATTCTCCATTCAAAATTGCATACTTTTGACATTCGTGGACTTGCACAACAGTGGTTAACTTTCTATTTAAGAGATAGGCATCAAAGGCAAAATACATGCAAAATATTCTATGCTTGAAACAAAGTGCTTCAGCGTTGCCTTTCAGAAACAAAGTCACTTACTTGTGGATTTCCCCAAGGTTCAATTCGTGGTCCAAATACTCTTTTTGTTGTATGTGAACGACATATCATCCTCCACAAAAGACTGCATTATAGTTTTTTTTTACCCATGACACTAATTTACAATGTAAACACGTCAATGCTCAAAACATTTTGTCTATTATCTCTTCTTGGTTTCATGCAAATAGTAAAAGCAAATAGTAATGCGTTGTAAACACTGACGAAACAGAGACTATGTCATTTCATAATAGTGTCACAAAATCTATACACCAAGAATATCTTTCGTTACACGGGACACAATTAAATACTGCTTCGAAAACAAAATTCTTAGGTCTACAAATTCCAAGTTAAGCAAATTGTATGACGCGTTGAGAATCTTTGTTAATGTAGTTAGTCCACATGTTTCCCGTTGGGTATATTTTGCAAACGTTTTCTCCCATTCACGGAACTGCATTATTTCTTAGAACTTTCAGAAATATAAAGAGGACTTTTCGGATAATTTGTAAATCTTATCTCCAAAACTCTTGCAAACCTATATTTAAGGAATTAAATATTTTAACGCTTCCTTGCATCTACTTATATTTATGAAACTGTTGTGTTTGTTAAGACCGAATTACTAAAGTACTACCTTTGTTTCATACGAAGGTCGTGTTCACGAACACAATACTCACATTAAGCAAAACAATTATTGTCCTAGATTGTCAACCACATTTCGCTTTATCATTCGGGAATTGTTCTATAAAATTCCCTCCCCAAAGACGTAAAAGAATTATTAAACTAAATCTCTTCAAATCCGCTAAAAACTACCAACTGCACCATTGCTTTTATAATATAAAAGAATTCATTGATTTTAATAAAAGTTACAATCGATTTCATATTCAATCAAATGTTTATTCTTTAATTTATTCCTTAAAATACGTAATATATACGTCAATTGATTTTGTCCTTGAACACATCATTGCTCTGTTAGTTTCAAAATAAGTGATTGTATTTCAAAACTATTTTTCTGCTTGAAAACTATTCTTAGTTTAGTTTTATCTGCTCTCAACCTTGGCGCGATTGAGTACATTAATAATTCTGTAGCCCCATCGTGGTCTGGGTTTTCCTTCAGATACAGGCGGATTTTATATACAGGTTCTCTAGGATCTTGCCTAAGGACGGGTGTCTATTGTAATAATAAATATGAATTTAGAGTTATTTTATAATAATTATATGATTATATATTTATATATTATTTATATAATAATTATATACTTATATGATTTATAATCAGTATAATCTGAATAATTTATAGTTAATCTGAGTAATCTATATATCTACTTGTATTACGAACTTCTGAACTATTTTTTGCGTTTTATTAAATACAAACTTGTCGAACTCGTAGCTAACATTTTAGTCTTTTTAAGAAGTGTGCAGAAATTATTAATCAGCCTCTGCTTTAGGATCCTTGATTCGAATTAATTGGATGATCCACTTTCGTGCTTCAAGAGAGTAAATTTGTCTTATGTCCACGTGTCCAATTTATGCACTTATAATTATTTATTTATTTACTCTACAAACATCCTTAACAATTGAAAATACCTCAATATTCTGGACACAACATTTTTAAATCGATTACTTTCAGTATTTCTCATGCATTCATCAGCACGTTCTTTGTCAAGGAAATGATATTTGTTTACCTCAGTGTCAATTCCTGAGTGCGTCATCGAAGGGGGAAGAGCAGATAAGGAACGGCGAGAGTGAACAGAACGTTGTCTGAACCGCAGTGTAAATTGGTATCTAATTAGTCTATTGATATCTATTTGCTTTCCGTTCAGAAAAATCCACAGATTCCCCTATATTAATTGCAGACTTTGTTACTGCTGGAACGTATCTGAGAAAGTGCAATATAACATGTATTCCTGAAATCATAGTTTCTTTACCTTAAAATTAATAATTAAATGTTAGTTTAGAATCTGGGTTAATTGTGCAGTTTGACAACTCAGGTGTTGAGAACGAAACTGAAAATCTAATTAATAATGTAAAGGGCGAATATAAGAAAAGTGTTAACGAGATTCTGACTTCAATGCTCTTTAATCGAGTTATTTTGATGGAAGAAAATTAAGAGACGCGCCTACGAAATCAGTGTGTGACATACGTAAAACAATATTAAGGTATTTAAAAAGATAAACATTACCCTGAAGTGTTTCATTTGATAAGCATGTATTAACATTTACTCATCAGTTTAACATTTTTCATCGTTCCGCTCAAAAACATAGTACAAATACCGTGAGGCTCCAATCCCAAAACGCACTTACCTTTCTAAGCGTTTTCGAGAGATGATTGGGCCTCAATTATCCCTCCCCCCTCCGCAAAGAAAACAACTTTTTAATATTACGTGAAACGTTGGAATCAGTTTGATGGAACGTAAAACTAGTACCTCTGAAATACTTGTTATCATCCATAATACCAATTATTTCACATGTATTCAACATTTGTATAGTTTTTAAAAGTACCATATCTAGTCATTCCTGGTTCTTCTTCTCCAGCCAATCACCTTTAGCGAAACCGAGAATGAAGTGGGTGTTCAGACCACTTACACTGTTGTCTGGGGCATTTCTCGTAGGTACAGATTAATTATCAACAAACGCGTTCCGGAAGTCAACTGGATTCTCACCACATCGCAGTAACCAGAATATCCTTGAAGGACCAATGTACGTTTTAATGTATTTTACTCGTGCAGCGGGAATTCTGGACATTGGTATATTCCAATTCATCGATACGTTCACCATGTTGGATCAATACACCAGTGCTCGACATTTAATGTTTTTGAAGCAAACAACAAGGTTTTAGGGTACTTTTTGGAGCAATATGCAATGCCTTCTTTATCAGAAAAGTGCGTGCTATTAGTACCTAGAGTTCTCTATAAGGGTACCTGGACGTCGCGTCATCTGATTGGTTCCACTGAAACACCCCCAGTAGTATAGCGGGAACTGTTTGGTGAAAACCGTTTGTTCACATTACAGTCAGACGTGAACGCCGTGAAAGTTTAGAGCATGGATGAGACTGGACATAACTGGTCCGACAGAGTACGTCTTAATTAGTATCTAATGTAAATTTTAGGTTTAAAATGAAATTAAAGATGATTCATTGAAAATATTGAAATAAGTTTTCAGAAACGGTTTTATCTATATTACTTTCGCTTGAGAAATCAACGTACACAAAATCAAAGGGCGGTTATTTTGGTCGCGGGATGTGCCTATTAGATGATGTGCGCTCAGAAGATCCGCTGAAGTTTCAGAATCTTGTCTATACTCCTCGGAATTTTGTTCGAGTTGTCACCTCTCTCCCTATAAAGAACTCTATCAGTACCTACTTATACCGTAGTGGAATAAAAGAGGTGTGCCGTTGCGCAACGAGGTGGAGGGGACAATACCCAACCAATGAAAAGCAAGACATTTTTTGAGAGGGAAGTTAAAGGAGTTGTACAGATTTATGAAATATGTTTGATAGTTGTAGGCGTGAAGCGATATCTTAATATACCGTTATTCGGGGAAAAATGAATAGCTTTTCTCGGTACGATGTGAAGATATGTTTTAACGTGGATAAACTATTTTTATCAAAAATACAAATAGTAAAAATTTGACGAAATGCGACGAGACTTCCTTCGATAATTTTCCATTCAAGCTGCTTACGTTCATACAAGACAGAAAGGAGTGAAACTATGTGAGAAAGTATGGAAACAAATTCATTCTCACTACTCATTAGTTCCATAACTGCAAACAAAATTAATACAACCCTTTTAAAACGGTCATAAAGTGAAATAAATATGTATATAATATAAATTATTTACAACTATTTTACAGTTATTGCTGCTGTAGAGCTACCATCATGTTGTCTTTATCGCTCACTCCAAATGTAATCGGTATGCGTCGTCATCCATCACATGATCTGTGCTTCGTTATGATTGTCGTTTGGCACTGCCGTCGCATCAAAGAAGCATTAGGGGGTCCAGGACACATTTTGCATTCGTGATCCTCTCCCCCCCCCCCACTTCTTCCTCTCGTCACTCTCCAACCGTTTTTTAAATAAAATAATTATGAACAATTTTTGTGTGTTTTATTTAATACAAATATGTTGGTACTCTATTATTATAACGCGTAGCTAACGATTTTTATTCTTATCTTAGGAGTATGCTGCAATTTTCAATCCGCCTCTGCCTTGATTAGCATTGTTGGGATGGTCCCTTGCTTGCTTCCGGAGAGCAAGTTGGTTTGCCCTCATTACATTACACTGCATCAAACAAACAAATAAGAGAATAAGTTTTTATTTCACCCAACAAATCTACTTTTGTAGTTGCATCAATTTTAGAATTACTAACATCGTTTCAAGAAACTTTTACTGTCAATTAACGATCAACAATAATTAACCCTAGTGGGGCCCTTCCTCTGAGTGTCAGGACATGACATGAACTGAAAAATATTGGTTATATTTTTCCAGAGACAACTTTTAAATTTTGGACACTCCTTTACGACCTCATTTCCGGGTAAATTATCTCCAATCTCCTCTTCCTCCGTCGCAGCGATACTGTCATTCGGGAGAGAGGAGCTACATCAAACGCCCCAGACCTCTACGAGAGTAGCTACGAAGTAAAGAGAGAGACCTACCTCAACACACAGACGGATATAATACGTTAAGAGAGTTCAGCTGACAGAGAATTAAATGTTTTTAACGTCTAAAATTATGAAGAAATATTTAACATTTTCCAGTTACTACAGTTATCAGAGGGTTTTATTTGAATGTAGGATGAAAGAAGCTGAAAATATTTCATAATATAATTATAAACAAATATAAATTAGTAGCACAAAACAGTTCACGAATGTGATCAGGGAACTTGTCTTTCCTCCATATTTATTATGACAAAATAGAACATGACAAAATGACATTGTTATCATGACAAAATAGAACCAATTTTTGTTGGGAACCTCGACAATTGAAATAAAATGGTTTTTTTTCTGTCACAAGAAAGACTTAAGGTGGAAATGTATATTCAATAGTTTCATACTAGGTGAACAATGTACAAAATAAAGGTATTATGTTGTGAAACTTGCCTGGTAGAAGAGAAGCTCCATATATTAAGTTTTTATTGGGAACCTCGACGCTTATTATCCCATGACACTTTTTCCTAGTGAACTTGCAAAATAAGACTTTCGAAGGTGGAAATGTGGGTTTATTAGTTAAAGTGCATCTTAAGAATGTACAAAATATAGGTTTTATGTTCTGAAACTTATCTGGTGGAGAAAAAAAAGTCCAAATTATTACTTCCATTTTGGGAACCTGAACGCTTGAAATCAAATGACTTTTTTTCTAGTTGGCTATCAGGAATAACACTTTGCAAGGTGAATATTTTTTTGTATAAGTTATTTCAGGACTGGCTTACAATGTAAAAAATAAGGGTTTTATGTTCTCAAACATCTTTAGGAAAAAAATATTACAATATGTCATTAAAATCATTCTATTCCCATCAATTCTTTTCTAAGTAATTTTGAAAATAATTTTGGATTCTTACGTTATCTATGTTAACAAACATTATGGGAAAGACGTTGTAATCGTTTCTGACGGATGCAATTACCCGAACAGTGATAAATCTCTTGAGCGACGATGGAGGTCCAGTAAAAAGTGCGCAGATGTATATTTTGAGAATAAAATGTGTTTAATAACCAGCATGGATAAATTTCCATAGAACGAAAATAACAAGAGCAGATTTGTTTAATATCTTGGTAAGAAACTTAGACAGGCAAATATTATTGCACATGAAACCGAAGATGATGCTGATTGTCAAATAGTTTCTACTGCCCTCAACCAAACTGGGGAAATTCCGGTCGCAGTGTCAGAAGACACAGATGTTCTTGCTCTAATGGTTTGACTCCAGAAAATTGAAAATGTTATTTTGTCAAACCTGGAACTAAAAAATGACGTCAAATCTTCTATTTGTCAAAAAGTTTAGAAACGAATCCTTTTTTTAGAGACAATATTTCATTCTCAATCTTTACTTGTGTCGGTGGCGGCGAAACGACTTCTGCTGTGTACAACAAAGGAAAGAAATTAATGCTTGTGTACTTTGCAAAAATGAGTAAAATTGACGAAAAATTCAAACACGCTGTCGAAATGTCAAAACACCGAATATTTCTCATGAAGAAATTTCCAATTATGCACGGCTCCCAAAAATATAAAAACACTTAACGAGCTGCGGTATACGAATTTCTCAAAAGCTGTCTATAAAAAAATGCTGTTAAATTGGAGTCTTAACAACCAACTGATGATGCAGCTAAATTTCATTTTATAAGAATATATTACCAAACGCAGTAATGGCTGGGCAACGATTTGAATCCAACTGAGTGGGGTTGGAACTTGGATAGCAACAACATATCAGTACCTATAAAAATTATCTCTAGCGCCTGCACATGACAATCTTTTGCAAATGGTTTTCTATAGTTGTAAAAGTGCATGTGGAAAGGCATGCGAATGCAGAAAGGTAGGGTTACTGTGTTCTTCTGGATGTGGAAATTGTTCACCTGACATGCCTACGGAAATTGGATTGAGTGATGGTATGGAAATTGAATTGAGCAGTGACAATGTCGCAACCTCTTCCTAATGTTCATCTGATTCTTTGTTCCATTTGCTGTAAGATTACTAATTAAGTTTAGAACCTGAAATGTAAGATGTAAATACATTATTGATGCTTATAATTAAATTGTACAATTTCCTGTATAAATAAATTCCTATGAGATATGAACTCACATTTTACCTACTCCGAACGATTTTTATGGCGAATTTCACCCCTTCTCACCATCCTATCCTAAAAATATCCAATGGGAAATTTACTAGAATGTATGGAAAACATTTTCCCGTCGATAGTTTTCATCTATCTATTGTACTTAATATTTCACACATTTCTTACGATGAGTGTTGATTATAACTTTTTCAATTTTAGGGGTAGATTACACCCCTTTGCGGTCACCCCCTGTCACCAATAATGGGGTTTAAATATTCTACATGTCCTAAGTCCCCCTACGTAAAATTTGAGCTTCTTTCAACAAAATTCCAGGTCAAGCCCATTTTTCGTTTCTGACAACTGTGCTAAGTGACTTGTTAGAGGTTTTAATTTATGGAAAATGTCGGTTTCTGCCATCTACGTTATGGATTAGATATGATAGTCTTTCTACGTACTATTATTCATAAAAATGTTGAACAAATTTATATAAGAACAGAAAAGGTAACTAGAAAATGATTAAGAATGGTTTTAAATGATTTGACTAACAAGCATTTATTGATGTATGTTTATACGTATGAGTGAGTCTGCATCTCTTTGAAAGCGATTGAATGTGTTCGTGTATGTATGTGAATATACACACACATATGGGCCTCATGTAGATAATTAATTCTTTAAATGTAATTTCTTTCTCGTTGTTACCTTGTGTACTAATTTCTAACTATTTCATACTGTGTGTGTGTATTTCAAGGATATTTGGGCGATGATTTGTTATTTAACCTCTTATTATTGTTATTATGTATACTTTTATTATATCTTCTATTTTATCTGCCACTGAACATTGCTCATTTGAAGAATAGTAAATTATTATTACTAAAGAACTCGGTAGAACTACCTAAAAATATATATAATGGAGAATGATTCTCATATCTATTACTTAAACCGGATTAAACAACGTCATCTCTATGTTCAACTGAAGAGTTGCTAATTCCGTACACAGTGGATCCGTAACGTGGCCACAATCGGCGCAATCCGCGTCATCGGATGTTCTTCCGTTGTTGGTTCCAACTACGACCGCAGGAAGCGAATGACGTGGAGGTTGGGCGAAGGCTGCTCCACGACCTCGGCGTGGCGCAACAACACGCGACGCGGAGCATCGCTGTCTTGTCCACGCACGTTGTTCTTCGCGCTCAAGACGAGACGATGAGTCAGACGCGAATGCTGATGCAAACAAATCGATGAATTGTGAATGCTGCTCCGAATCGTATGCACCACGTAGCCCCGTTGCGAGGGCGGGGCGACTAGCTTTTTTCTACAACGTCCATCGTGCTGCGCATTTCACAGGGCGTGGCGCTATTTGTGTAGCGGATTTGTTGTATTTGGCAAAATATTTCACGTATTCACAAATATCACAGACGTGCCATCCTCACATGAACTAAACAAAGTAGAAAGACTACAGTCCGTATGCGTGGAAAAGGAACAGAAAATAGCGAACAGATTCTTTGAGATAGTGAGATATATGGACAGGAAAGGAGTAGTTATGTACAGTTTTTAAAAGAAGGAATATTTTGCCGAATTTATTGCCGAAAAAAAGTTACTGCTTGCAACAGAGAACTGATATTGTCAATACGTGAATTATAGGACACAAGAGGGACATAGAAATATCCTAAAAAAAACAAATAAACTAGCTAAAATGAAGATGAGCGTACGCCTTCTCCAGGCAAGGGCGATATCAGATACCAGAAGAAGTGATAATTTCAGATACGACAGCTTAGATGGGTACAACGATGGGAACAAAATAAAAAGTTTCAAAGAGCAGACAGTCCTCCAATGACAAGCGTTACAGGCAAGACCAAAACGTAAACACGGGAGACCAAAACGAATGAAGAAAAATGAACTGAACGACTCAGAAATGCCAAGTATGTTTTTTTATGCCAATGATAGGTAGGATGTATTTAACATAATTCAAGAATTTTTTATAGATTTGTTATTCCAGTCCATAGAAGTGTTCCAGTCCATATTAAAGAAATTATAGAATAAAAAGTGGAAATACAGGTTAAAGAACCAGAATATCAACAAATCTCGATCACGTACGTTGTACTGAGCAAACACGGCAAACCAAGTGTGGACGGTTCACGCAAATATTTGCCTTATTTGAGTCCTCTGATTCGCGACTACAAACCGACAAGTGGACGAATATGGGTGTTTGCATATTTGTCACAATAGAGCAAATAGACAAATAGCTCCTCTACATTTGCCCATGTTGGGGCAAGTATGGCAAATACACAAATACGAAAGTCAAGTGAAATGCCGGCATAAAAGCTAGCAGACACACTTACGGAGAAATACACACGTATAACGACGTAATTTAATGCTACTCAAATTTATTCATTCATCCTACTTCATGAGTAATTCTTTTTAGAAAACTTCAATTCTGGTACAGTGGCGCACCCATCGAGGTTCTTGGGATGCTGATGCACCCTCTTTACAAGTGGAATATAGATAAAAAATATATCGCAAAAGAAAACTACAACAAAATTTAAAAGAAATATTTATAATGAAACCTGAATATTATGTAGTGTAAGTATGTTGTATAGGCAAGTAGTGCATATTCAGAAAGATCTCTAAATTTTCAGGTCAGGGTTGAATTAATTCTCCACATTTTCACATAAGACAAAGCGTCATACGTTAGAAACTCAACGAACGAATATGTAGTCCAAATGGTAGTGCTTGTTTGAATTTTCACGGAGAGATTACAAGGCAGTTATAAGAAGTGAATAATAAACGTTCCAACCAAAGGACCAAGAAAATTGTAACTTCACTTACGACAATGAAAAAAATGCAATGATATCATCATGACAAACAGTTTTCTCTTCAGATCTTTTAATGGTCCAAGACCAACAAACTCCCTATGATGCGTTGACTTTGAAATGTAATACTGGTACTTCGCTTGGCGTTGCGGTATTTGTGTAGCATATTCGCTGTATTTGGCAAAATATTTAACGAACTCACAAATATTACAAATATGCCATCCTCACATGATCCAAACACGCAAATATCACAATAATGCCGCATATGTTTTCTTATACCAATGACGGACGGGATGTATTTGATATAATTCAACAAATATTTATACTGTTTCGTTTTCCCAGCTCATAAATGTTCCAGTCGATATTAAAGAAATTACATAATAAGAAAAGTCAAAATATAGGTTAAAGAACCAGAATATCAACAAATTTCGATCACGTACGTTGTACTGAGCGAGACACGGCAAACCAAGTGTGGGCGGTTCACGCAAATATTTGCCTTATTTGAGTCCTACGATGTGTGACTAAAAACCGACAAGAGGACGAATACGGGTGTTCGCGTATTTGCCACAGTAAAGCAAATGCATCGAATGAAAACAAATAGTCCATCTACACACAAATAAAAAATACACAAATAAGCAGCGCCAAATGGAGTGCCAGCTTAAGGTTTTCATTTCATAGTATATCAGTCCGCCTAAACTGTCGTCCGGTTACGTCTGTTTCGAAGGTCGGAACAGAAGGGTCCTCACAACACCCACTGACAATATCTTGTGAGGGCCACTGTTCTGCTAGCTACATTAATCAACAAGTGAATTTTCTCAGAAACTAACAGATCAGCAAAATTGTATACACAGCATTTACTTAGCAACAGATTGTACGCTTATTAGAATTCATTCTTTCATTGACATATTCGGGATCTTAAAAAAGAATTCCGTCAAGGTTTACCTGCTAGCTTTATGGACGTATACTGCGCACGAGGAGGGCACCATGGGCGGAAGGAATTACCGAGAAGGATGCATTCTGATTACAAAACTCATGACTAATTCAGGCGATTTTGGTGCTTTGCAAAATTTATCGTTCTCCTTCACCAATACATTAGGAATGCGAAATAAAAATTGAATGAAATAAAAAATTATTAATATGAGATATAATTATGTATATATACATTTTGCTGGCGTATAGTCGCCGTGTGAAGACGTATCGAAGAACAGAAAGAACGTGTGGTTGGGTACAGAGTTAACTTTGAACTACTAGAAAATATTCACATATAACTTCATATTATCGTTTGCAAACTACAAAACAGTATAATCATTCCTATTTCCAGTCACTTTCAACTTTAAGGAGGGAAAGATAATTCGCATTAATCCCAAATTAATCTGTTTTGAAATATTTGTGTTAAAAAAGCATTTTATCATTAATTATTGAATTTCAAGGAAGTATGCGATCAAAAAGTTATAAACCTATTCGGATTTCTTGTAAAATATCCGATTAGATCATTTCATTCGCAAATCTTTTGATATCGATATTCACGTTTGAGAGAAGATGAAGTCTTGGGAAGTGTTTAGAAGAAAAAAATTATTAAAAGGGAATGAGTCTGAGAAATCTCAAATAGCATCTTGTGGGTAGAACGTTTGAGTACTTATCTTTAGGCATAGAATCAGTTATGCTACTTTGAATAAAATTTTCATACCAGTCTATGCAGCCCTGATCCTCTCAACGTGGGTCATATGCATGTTGATCCACATCTTGTTTTGCTAAATGATTGATGGAGTCCCTTTCAAGGGTAAAATCTATTCCATTTTTTCACGCCCATCCTGTATGAGTTCCAAAAGGAATTGAAAATTAATGTTGAGCCATGCCGAAAGTCGGGATTTTGTTTCTCATATTAAAAAAATATAATTATATTTTTTTCTAATACGGGAGATTATTTCCACGGAATAGTTTTCTTCTCTTCTTCGACTAAAGAGGTTTTGCGTCATGATTATTGCTTGAACTTTCCTAAAGATCGAAGTAAGGAAACCCATTTGCTGACATATCACCATTCACGGATAACCTCCACGCAAATCACCACTGACATGGCGTAATGTCAAACCGCACGTTTAGGAACACGTGCACTAACGAATGCGCATTATTTACGAGAACGTGGGTTATAAGCGATAACTGGAAAAAATTAAAATAAATTATATGCACGTTGTGAAATTTTCTAGTTAAGAATTCAAAATATCGAACAAGTACGAGGGTATCTTGATTCATCACATTTCACAGACCGTGTTTTCTCTTCTCTGCTGCGGCTGAGATATTAAAAAGTTATATACAATAATGAATATGTTTAATGTCTTCTACCAAAATGAATTTAATGTCTGATTTTTCTGTTACGAGAAAATGATTAGACCCAGCATGGTACCAAATAAGACGACGGGTTATGGTCGAACATTTATTTTTATACTACACTAAGTTTAAGACAAATATACATAATACAGTGCTTGCTATTGTTAAATCAATTACATATTCATTAACCATATCATGCTTTTTTATGCTTCAAACTGAAGAAAAAATATCACTTACATTGAAGAAATTTTTTTCAAAATATTAACCTCAAATGAAACGCATTAAAAGTACTTTTTCCCTCTTCATCCAAGTATCATTGGTAATACGAGCAGGATACATATCTTTTATTCTTTACAGCGTAAGATACTCATGAATGCCGTTGGACCACAATTTTTTTCGGAACCTGGGTCCCCTGGTTTGTGTTCATTCATGGAGCGTGTCGTTTTACGACTTCAGTGATGCTACAGGTTTCATAAGAACCCAGCAGAGTATCCTGAGTAAATGTTGAATAACTAGGGAAGCAATCGGATCTCGAGAACAATAGCACATAAACCGGAATATGGATTTGTGTAAGAGTTTATCTCCGTGGGCCAGACGTCGGATGCGTTCTGGAACGAGAAACAATCCGATTGGCTGGCTTTGCCCTAGTGAGGATTGTATATCGCTTCTACCTTCTCTTCGTGGTTCGGTGGCAGGATTGGATACGGCCGGTGAGGTGGAACAAAGCTAAATTTAGCACTTTCATGACATGCGACGTGCGCTATACGTTTCTTTTAAAGATCCGTGAAGAAAACGTGGGACATATCCGGTATGTCGGGTGATTCCTTGATCTATTTACGCTGCCCGACTTGACCACAATGTTGCCTGTCTGTGACACAGTCTATACCGGAGATCTTTATATATAGAGACAACACCTCGAACGAAATTGGAAGGTACACCGAGTAGCTTCTCGTATTTCGGCGGATCACCTGAGCGTGCATCATCTCATGGGCACGAAAGGGGGACCAAAATGACCACCCTTTATTTTTGATTACGTTGGTTTCTCACTCTTCACCACATCTAAGATTGATAAATTAGAAAGGAGTCCTCTTTTAACTCGTCCAATTACTCGGATAGCTCACATCTGGAGGATTTAATTGCATGAATCGTTTATCCAAGAGATTATCTTTATAACCCTAAAAATGATTTAGGGTTATAATCATTCTAAAATAAAATATTTTTATTAGAAGTAATGTTATAATTAATCTTTATTTAATAATTGGAATGAATTATTATTTTTTTCCCCGCGTCGAAGTTGATAGCACTGGATAATATTCGTCCAACTTCCGCTTTTTGTTTTGATATCAAAAATGTAATAAAATAGCAAGTATTTCATCAATAAACTCAAATATATAATGATTTAACAAGTCATTTCAATCTCGCTAGGTTTATATCTTAAGCTAATCAGTAATTCAGCGTAGAAATTGAGGTTAGTAATTTGTGTGAGTTTACCATCATTAGTTGAAATGATTGATGTTGCTTGGTTTTCACGCCTATTTTCTTTTTCCTTTCCTACCTTAACTTAGTGCCATTGAATTTTGATATTACATAATGTTCCAGTGATGTTTTGCCTGATATCTTTATTTATAACTAACCGATCCTGACCAACTTCGCACGAGAGTTTTTGATTCTGTGATGTGGTTTACCTTTTGTTACAATTTTATGTAGACAAAAGAGCACTTGATATCTTAATTAGTTCGTGGCATTTAGCAAAAATGTAAAAATTCTCATGTCACTCTATTTCATTCCTTTGAAACCGGAATTTGGAAGCGAGTGAAAGGCAGGGGAAACAGAATACCCCGAAAAAAAAAACGGTCGCGAATCAACTTCGTCCACACAGCAAATTCTACTTGTATCATGGCGCGTGAATCATTGCCAGAGGAAGAAGGAGACTGCGCTGTGTCCCAAAAGTTTTCCCCCCATCCATCGTAGAATAATTGTACTACGTCAGAAACCTTCGCTGGTGTGTGCACAAAAACTTGCCAAAGTTTCATCACAATTGGATGAATAGTAAAGGAAAGTATGAGAAGTAAAGAAATTGGATGAATAGTAAAGGAAGGAAACATTTTATTGTCTTTCATCATATCATTTTGTTTGGCAGTAATATTATGAAGGAAATAAATGTTTAGAAGGATGCCCCAAAACCTATTTACTTTTAATGAAATCGAAATACATTTTCATTCATTGGTTCAGTTATTACTCACAAATATGTGAAGATTACATAAAAAAAGAGGCAACAAGAGCTTATTGGACGATTTCTAAACTCCATTCTTTTGTATTGTTATAGTACGTGGTGGTGAAACTCATCTCTAAGAACACTATTCAAAGGTGACAATCACGTTCAGGTGCAGTGTGCGGGCTTGATCCGGAACTAGAAGCTGTACCAAATTCAAATTCCTCTCCACAATCTAACGTCGATTCCATTTCTCGTGAGTCACAAACTCTTTGCGAAAATAAAATAATTATATTTCATCATAATGTCCAATTCCTTTCAAACAAATTGACAGACATTGAAATTCTGGTACACGAAAGTCGATTCGATTTGCTATGCCTCACAGAGCATTGGCTTTCAACTAAGAACATCAACGATACTGCTATTTCTAATTATTATTTAGCAAGTTCTTACTGTCGGAAAAATTTTAAAGGCAAAAATCCCCACGGAGGTACGTGTATCCACGTTCGTAATGATATTTTATCATCTCCACTGACAGGCTACGAGAACTTCTGCGTAGATAGTGTGTTCCAATTTTCTGCAGTTAATCTGACCGAAACCGGTATTGTTGTTTTGTGTATTTATAGACCTACTCAATCACATCTTGACATATTTTAAAACTAATCACACATAAATCTACTAAATCTATCGCTATATGTGGAAATTTCAAAATCGATTTCTTGAGTACATCCGACTCTGCACATTCACCAGTTAATCGATTCAAGAATCTTATCAACTCCTTCAACCTCATTACTACGATAAACGACCCCACTCGCCTCTCCGGTTCATCTCAAACATTGCTAGATCAAATTATAGTCAACAATGGAATCTCGTATCTCTCTGAAGTGTTTATCACCGGATACAGTGATCACCTTGCTCAAGTATTGACAAATAATAATAAACTAAAACCTCTTAAAATCCTTTACAAATTTACAAGAGAATTTAATGACATAAATAAATCCATTTTTATAAATTATTTGCGT
>NNCF01125912.1:9916-30510 GCA_002313205.1 Laupala kohalensis | reverse complement strand
ATCTAGGAACTTTTGCTGAAATTTTTGAATCCGCCTCTGCCTTAGGGCCCTTGATCGGAATTGATGGGATGGTCCCTTGCTTGCTTCCGGAGAGTAAATTAGTTTATTGTCCTCCAAGTGCTCATACGCAGTTTGTATTGTTTTTTGACAATAAATTATTATTATTATTTTTATTAATTACTTAACAGTGTCAAGTCAAATGAAACGGTTATTAACTCTTAATTACTTTATTTCATATCTGAACCCTTTTACTCCTATTCTTAAGGGGACGTCATCAGCTTTTCTCGAAAACGCTTGAGGTCACCTTACTATTCTATGCACCTTGGGTCATGTCTCACTGCAAGGGGACCAATGGATGTCATCAGATGACACCTGATTGTTCCCGCAATAATGGTGGAGGGATATTTCAGTGGACCCAATCAGATAATACGTCGTCCTTGTAGTTTTTCTCTCTTATAGCGGACTTTACTCTATTTTGGCCTTCTACTTCGTAAAAAATATAGGGATAATCGATAATAAGAGTTCATTGATAATCGATTGTAAGTATAGTTGACCGTTTCTGCAGGTCGATTGTTGCCTAACTTCATTGAAATATCAAGAAAATGTTTCACATAAATACTACTTTCTTTAGTAATTACTTTGCTCGTACACCAATGTGTCTTCAAAATCTGACGAAATGATGAAAAAGCATATTCTGTAAAATATCTTTTTTTTTGCATGACACCAAAGCTTATGCAAACTTTGCACATGTGTTTGAAAGTGCAAGGACTGCTGACGCAGAATATATATTGAAGGTAAGATCAGCACAACTGACTCTACAAAAATCAGAATATTGGTTAAAATACTCAGTACAGGGGTGTTGCTTCAGAATCTACCGTCGCTACCCGAAAGTGTTAAAACACGTGAGAATATGACTACGGCCCCCTATGCCCAGAGATTTGGTAGCTTAACAGAAAATAGAGGGAAGCAGTCTAATTTATTGGGTACAGTTGAAACTGAAACCGAAAAAGATGTTGTTTTAAGGTGGAACATTTATTTTAATAATCGTTATTGGTTGATTGATTAATTGATTAAAGGAAGGAATTCTTCCTTCGGCTCTGATACCAGAAATTACTGTTTATCTTAAATAAAAATTTTCACATCAGATTTTAAAATGAACTCTTTAGGAATCAATACTTTCAGAAATAAAATAACTTTGAAACATTAAAATAGTACGACCGCCCTTAATAAAATCAGAATAGCTTATTTTCAAAAGATATTCTGACATACCTTTTATCCCCTCACGGAAGTTTAATTTTTGGCGTGAAGTAGGTACAATATTATAGTAAGAAGGAAATAGATGGAAACATCCGTTTTTGAACATTTTGGGAACACACAAACAATTTTCTGTATTTTTATTTTCACTTTTTAATTAAAATAATTTAAAATATCATAAATAGGAGTTGGAAATTTGAGATGAATGATTCAAAGAAAGTAAATTCCCTCTGAAGACATAGGTGTCCGAGAGTCGGCTTGCAATTCGCGTTGTCGACATGAGATTTATATTCTCCCAAAAGTCATTTATACTTCTTCTAAGTCCTTTAATCCTTCATTAAAAGGAGTGCCGAGTAACATACAGAAGTCAAAGCAAGTAGAGAAAAAAGAACCTTTTTCACCTGGTATTGACGCGGGAAAGGCGAAGAGTTCTTAGTCCATAAACTCCAAGTTTCCTTGGAGTTAGACTTGTTAGATTAAACTTTATCTGGACAACGGCTTTCTCCTAGAGGAAAGGTATAATGTATTTGGGAAAGTATATCTCTATAAAAAAAACTCAACGTTTCTCTGTCTGTTCTTTACAAGTGCATCGAGAACCACTAATATTGAAGGGTTTGCTGACAGTTTTTCAGGGTCAAAAATGAGTTATTATTATTATTTCTTTGACATCACACTGTCATCAGTGGCTGCAGTACGTGCTAACACTGAGTTCACACCATAAACCTAGGGTGTTCCTGCATTTTTCATATCAGTTTCCGCACGATATGAACTGTGCTCAACAACACTGACTTCCGCATCCGAAGGAAGTTATGTCTGCCAGGTATAAGCTTTATTGCCTCACACGTTTCTTTTGATACTAGGTCAGTCGCTCCTATGATAATCAGCGCCACTGTGGATTTCATATGCCACATTCTTTCTCTAATGTCCTTGTGGCTATCCTCATGGCCATAAAGATGCAAACTCACAGAGCGAAATAGGCAATTCCCATCTCCTGTTGTTCGTAGGATGTGAGAGTGAAGTATTGGTTGCTGAGCTGGTGGTAAACTTCGAGGATTTCGCTTGATGACGGTCGGAGACACCTCCAGCCTCCTACCGGACGCGGTGTCAGGTGCTGCTCTGACCCCGTTTACGTCGTTCTTATCAGAGGCTTTATAACTATTCATTTTGCTGCACTGCCATTCAGGTTTTGGGTTTTGTTCCACGGCGGGTTTTATTTCCCCGCTACCCCCTCCATAGGAGAGAGCATCCTCCATTCGCAGGAGGCCGCGCCCGATGGGGGATCCCAAACCCCACACGGGTTATTATTATTATTATTATTATTATTTTCTTACACTTTCTCAGCTTTCGCTGGAAAAAAATTTACCTAGGTCCGGGCACATGCAACCAAGGGAACTAGGCTCGGGTGTTATTGCGATAAAGATTTCTTGACAATATGGCATGTATCGAGAATTACGGCTCTTTGTGTAGCTTCAAGTTGATGTAACATGTGAAGTTTTCCTGACTGTTCCACAAGGTTTCTTGGTACATCAGTCGCTGATAAGACAAACTTTCTCCTGGTGCCACATTACTTTACGATCTTCTGCCAAAGGCAACATTCATATCCCTTACAATATTAATAATAATAATAATAAAGTAGAGACTACATGACTTTAGATTTCTATCAATTTCAGTACTTTCTTTATACTTGAATGTAGATGGCGCGAAATACCTCTGGAACTTCGATACTTCTTCATTTCTTTAGTTAGTAATGTTGTAAGTTTTGTAATCATAAGAAAGTCTGTAGCGATGTTTCGACGGATATAATTGTTTGTGGGTCCCTGATACCGAAAGTTTGGTTTTGATCGCTTTCAATTCTGACTAAACAATTATTCTGAATAAACTTCTTTCATACTTCGTATTTTGATCAGCATCTGCTTCATAACGATTCATTCTTCGTAGATTTTTGCCACATTAATGGGGTGGTATATAAAGAACATACAATATTTTAGAAAATTTTTGGTTGACGTCTGCAATACATTTTCAAATTTTGTGCACAGTAATGTAATTAGTATGAACTACACCCGCTTAAGTAAAATGTATTCTTGAAAGATTCGTATAGACGTAGTGGAATGTTTTCTCTCGCACTTCCCAAAATTTCCAAAACACCCGAACAGAATTAATTTTATTTTAATTCTGGAAAACATTTGTAAAGTTTGAAGTATCAATTGGGACGTAAGGAACATATTACAAAAACAAAAAAATCTTTATTACACATCGAAAACGTTTGGTTGGACATTTAACCCTAGTGGTTGTGTATTTGATTTATTTCAGTAACTGGATTTGTTACAGAAATTCAATACTAGTGCATTTCTCAAATGCAAAAAGGTTGACAAAAAATATTTCCCGTAAAGAAAAGTCGAGCAAGCCACTGCAATAGACCTGGTCGTAAATAAATAAATTTATTGTCAAAAAACAGTACAAACTGCGTATGACCACGTGGAGGGAAAAAAACAACTAATTTACCCTCCGGAAGCAAGCAACGGACCATCCCATCAATTCCGATCAAGGGCCCTAAGGCAGAGGCGGATTCAAAAATTTCAGCAAAAATTCCTAGATAAGATAAAATTCCTAGATAAGATATCGTAGGATAGGAGGTGTCATTTGTTGTTAACGAGTGCACGATTTCTGCTTCATATATACGCTCGAAAAAGTTTATTTCATGACTTATTGTATGATGCGAGATTCAAGCCTGCTTTAACTTTCCACATGATTTGGACGAGGAATTGGGAGGGGAGAGACGCTGGTTTAACGGGGAAAGAAAAGTGCTGAACTGGAAATGATCTGGAGTAGATGAGGGAAATACCAACTGGAAGTATTTTCTTGTTGCTCTAGAGATGCTTCACTATCCTATTCCAGCATGTGAGCCATTCCATGTAACGGTGACAAGTAAATGTGAACGGTAAGACAGAGTCATTCAATTATTTACATAATTTCTCTAAGCATCTTCTACCCATACAAATTACAACGCAGACACATTATAGTTATCAAATGTGAATCTTGGATTTTATGTGAGACATTGCTGAGACATCTCTGATAATAGTTGCTCTAAATTTCTTAATCTAACCTTTTCCCAATCCATTACATGACTTAAGTTAATTCTGTGTGTTGATATTACATTATGATTAATGCTTTTTATATTATTAAAGTGTTCCTTTAATCTGATTTGGAGAGTTCTTTTCTATCCTAAAGGTCGCACTACAATGTAAATGTAGTTGCGACCTTTAGGATAGAAAATATAAAATCTTTAAAATATATAATTGATAGTAAATAGAGTCTATGAAAATAAGGTCGTATAATTTATTTAATGCTATCAAAATGTAACATTAATGAAATTACTTTTCAAGGGACATGACATAAGCGTATTTCGATAACAGACAATATTTTATCATTTACATAACTTCTCCACAGAGCACGGACATACATTGCACGAATAGTGATGGAAGTTTCGCCGAAATATTCTTTTTCCCAATGACCGATATCTGCTGAGTCTCGGAAGGGTGGATTGACAGAGGTAAGGGTAGAAGGGTGCTGTTGGGTTTTGAGATCTCTGCGCATGCGCCTACCTATTGATGTCTTCCTTCCGTTCCCTCCCTTACCATTGGAGCGGCGCTCTGTTTGCAAGTCGATTGCACAATGCAGTCTCCGTTCACGAGATATCATTTCCAAGATCACATTTTAGGGTTGATTCAATATTTTAAAATTCTTCTCCGGGAGTAATTGTCTACCAACGACCAAAATAGTCTTTTTTGAGAGTGTCTGTCAAGGCGTACATTTCGGAATTATTTTCTGCCCCCCCCCCATTGAATTAACTTATTCTGAGGGTACTCATGTATTTCTTCCGTTTCTGTACGCGAAGATGTTTTATAATTTCATGAAAAAGGGATTCAATTCGTATGACTCGTCGGCATTTCCATCTGGCCGTAATTATCACAATTCTACAATGTACAATGGAAATTATTTGATATGGTTTACCTCTTTTAGCACATGAATCTTCACCGCAGTCGAGCGATCTAACTGGCAGAAATTTTACTTAGATATTTTCAATAATAACTTTTTTCTACTACAAATAGAAAATGGGATGGACACACAAATATGATTGATTTCCATGATTTAACGTTTACGATAATTTTTCTAACTATGTTATGTAATTTACCCTTATTTTGATTAGGTTAGAAAGTAGGTCTTTAGTAGTATCGTTTCTGTTTTCGAGGTTCAATGACGAATTAAAATTAATAATATTTTTCTCTATATTTCATGTTAATTTCTTTTATTATTTGAAATAAATAGTAAATAAAACACTTTAGAAATTTAAAAACGTATTTCCTTGGCAATTCAAGAAATAAAAACATTTAGTGTATGCTGAGTCGCATTATTCACCGATGTCTTTATGTCTGAAACCTGATATTAAAAAAAAAAAAGATTCACCGTCATAACAAAAACAGGCTTTAAGTTTTTCTTTTCAATTTAATGATCATGTCTCAAGTCATCCAGACGTTAATACGTGAAATTCTCGACGATAATAATACAGGTGCAAAATATACAACTCAATGTAAGCATTGTCCTTTTATCGATATCAATAGCTGCTATTATTAGCAGAATGGAGCTGGAAGCCTTTGTTTAAGCTGTTCGCTAAGGGGTCAACACCCTCGCTCGAATGCAGGTCAGGCTGATCCATAACAACGGGGAGGCTGGGCATGAGCAGAACCTCGGTCAACATGAACACAGCATCCTACAGTCTCCGTGCACTCTAGCACACGCACGAAGCGATGGGGATATACAATATTACTCCAATTATCCTACTCTACCATCCGGATGACAGAAAAATAAATTCTTGTGTTTTATTGACTACACTGTAAACCCGGCGTTCGCAACCATTTTAAGAGTGCGAGCGCCATCTTCATATTAATCAAATACGCGAGCACGATGCAAAAAAAATCGTGTTTTAACTCTCACTTTCAAAAGTACATTATCAATTATTAACTTTGCACACTCGTACACGTCTCCTCTATGCTTCAACGCTGCACAGCACGGCGTAAGTAGTTGACCCATGGCGGTATGACACGTGTAAGAATGTTGGCGTCATCAACTGCCTGCTGTAAGGTAAATCATATTTTGAAAAAAAATCAAAAAAAAATCGCAGCGCTGCATCATGTTACTTTCTCATATATGTAGTATATAGAAAGTATAGTAATCGTGGAAAAATTCGAAAACGAGATTTTTGCGGAAATATTTATTTTGGAACACACTGATTCCGAAAAAGTGGTTTAACGTCTGACTGTGTGCAGCGATTGTGAGTAAATGGACGAATCAATTTATAGAGATATAACAAATGTTTATATATTAATATTTTTATTATATTTATATATTTCCAAAATATTTTAATAACAAAAAATCTATATTAAAAAAAATGAATTTTTTTTGAAGAATTATTTTTGAAAAAAAAATTGAAAAATTTTTGAAATTTTTTTTTGAAAATATTTTTGAGAAATATATTTTTTTAATTCTCAACTCTTACACTACACCTGTTCTTTCTTGTGTCATGTTGACCAACTTCCTTGTTTTTAGATATTCGCGACAATAATGAATGAATGGAGGTGATGGGGGGGGGACGTGGTGGAGGAGGTGGTGATGGAGAAATCGGAGGAGGAGGTGGAGGTGGCGGTGCTGGTGGAGATGGAGGATGAGGAGGAACCGCCTGCTCAAGAGATGGATGTGAAGGTGCACGGTGTGTAAGACATTATGATACTTTGTTTTTAAAACAATGCTCCACGACTATTTGTTCTCCTTCATTTTTTCTTCATGTCATTCGTTTTTTCTTTTTTTTCTTCTAAATATTGAACGGGAGGAATCCCTCCTATATCTACAATATATCTCGCTCCCGAGAAATACAATCCAGGTGATGTCGTGGAACGGGAAGCAGGGGGGGGGGTGATAGCAAACAACAAGGCAGTGGCGTTGTGCAGCCTTCCGTGATCCGTCATAACGGCGATCTCTAACAGTTTCAGTGGTCAGAACGATGAGTATCTTTCAACGGAAATATTTTGCGTGGAAGTATAGCGAATACGATCGACATTTCAATAGGAGTCAACATGTTCAGAGTACTGTCAAATCCTTTCCTTTCAACGTTGCATTGATTACAACATTTTTTTTGTGGGGCTTTAGTGCTCGTCAACATCGAGGTCATTAGAGCCCATAAAACTTGTACAGGTAGGGAAAATGCAGTTACGTACTAAGGAGAGCCAACATGACTCTCCCCGCGTGTAGGACTCGCCGAATAACTCAGCCATACCCAATAAAAACCCTCCTGAATTACAACTCAAAACTCAAATCCCAGCATATCTCAAGTCTTTACTTAAAACATTAAAAAAAGAGAAAGAAAGAAGAACATGAAAGATACCCGAGCCCTAATAGCGTCGGGATCGAAAAGAACAAGAGATGACCAAGGAAGGTCAGGAAAGAGAAAGGAAGGAGCCTTACACAAGTAAGTGGAATCAATGCCAGATTCAGCTCGGAACCCCGTGTTCGCCAAACACGTATTTACTAGATGTCAATCCCCTGGGGGAATTTATTACAACAACCTTATAACAAAAATTATTGTTTGTTTACGATGTGAATTTGTGGTATATTTGGTTTTTCATAAAATATGGATATTTAAAGATTTTTTTCACAAAAATAAAAAATAGTTTAAAATCATATAAATGAGTTCAGAAGAACACTTGGAAATATCCCATGAAAGTAGAATTCAGTAAGGAAGAAATTCAATTATTCGGATATTTGATATTCTGGACAGGGTTACAGTTAATTGAACGTCTATATATGTACCAGTGACCGCCAACCTTTCGCACATCACTGACCTTCAAATACGTTCTTTTGAATTCTAGGGACCACAAAGTGATTTTATTCAAATTCAGGCTATGATTGTCAAATAATTTTCACAATGTTACAATTTTTAGAATATTAAATACGCCTTGTTAATTGACATTATTCTCGTCTACAATTAATTATGTTACGATGAATGAAAATGGGAGATGGGACCGGGTTCGAACCCGGGACCTTGAGCCATCGGCGCTCATGCGCTGGTCCCGGGCTCAAAGTCCCGGGTTCGTACCCCGGTCCCGTCTCCCATTTTCATTCAACGTAACATAATTAATCTGTTACCTGGCGGTGAGGTTCACCACAATCTAAGAGATTTCTTCGTCTACAATTGATTGAATTTATATTGATATTTTTCTATATACAATTATTAAATATCTCACAACGTTTCAGAAGAGATTCTTTTCTTTCTGTAGATAATTATTTTTTGTCTCAGAACGTTTCAGCAGAGATACCTGTCATCTTCAGGCGAATACATGTTTTTGATTATATGAACAAATGTTGATATAACTTGATAACAAGTTGAAAACAATTTAAACAACATACAAGTAAAACACTAACATAGAAAAAATAAATAACTTGAAAAAACAAACCATAAAAGCAGAAAATCATTCTAAGGAATTATAAATTTTAGATAAGATGTCCGCGTCTGTTTGTAAAATAATGTGTTTTCAAAAATTTTATGTGCAACATTTCTGAAATTATACGTTTATAATAATTTGGATCCCGATCTAAAATTAAAACATTTTCCCTATTTATTAAATGATCCAAATTGAAGCAGTGTAATGAAATAATAAGTTGTAGTGTGTTTATATTACATTGATGTTCGTTGATTCGCGTCTGTAATTTACGTTTCGTCTGTCCAATATAGCAAAAACAATTTCGTAAGAAACATTTTGTGAAGACATGTTGTCGTAAATCTTTTTCCTTAATTAAAAGATTATAAGGTTGTTTCCTTGTGGTACTCCATGTCCTTGTGATAACCATATGTTTTCTTGGAGAAAAATCTACTTACAATTGGGGATATTATTTTATGGTATGGAAATATTACGAAAGATTTATTACTTTTTTGAGATTGAGAATTCTGCGCATTTGATGGTGGATGTTTCACATGGGTAAGATAGTACATTAGTCTCTTGACATATTTCGTTATAAAACGTCTAGGGTAATAATTTGCAGGAAAGATTGTTGTTACAAATTCTATATTATCATGCTGGAAGACTCATTAATGAATCTAAATATTTTCAACCATAAAATTAAAAACAAATATTTTATTTAATTGATGTTGGAAGACCCAGAAAAGTTATGTGTACGAGTACCTTATCCAAGATATGTGTCTTGTTAAACATCATGATTGGACATCAATTATACCAGAGAAGTATTTTGTATTTTCCCCTCGTACCTGGTATGTGATTCGAAGAAATTGTATCCAATATTACCACAGCACAGTCCAAGATATGATAAAAAAATTGCAATTGATGTTCAGATATCTCTTTGGCCACCGATTTTTTTTCGCGGACCTCCAAGGGTTCATGGACCACGAGTTTGTTACCACTGTTTTAGCCAGCAGCATCTAATTTTTATTATAAAGTTTGTAGAATTGTGGAATTATTGCCATTTAGAAATTGACACTGTGGACCATGTAATACATAACTGCCCAATACCCGGCCCAGAACGAGCTATTTGGATTTGAGAAATGATGATATATACAATATTTAGTGATGGTAGATGGGAAAATTATATTGCAACGATGGCGCAATACAAAATATTTGAGAAATATATTATGGATATACTCGTATTGTTAATATGCAAAGCTAATAAGACAAAGGTTAGGTAATAGACAGTTCGCAGAGGATGAAACAACATTATAAACGAAAGAAGAGATAGAAGATATTTTTATGACATGAAAACAAAATGAGATAATGACGAGAAGAAAAAGTCAGAAAATTAACCCGAGTATTGACATGCTTAGCCGAGAAACTGGGATTTTACACACACAAAATGTTGAAAATGTCACGAATCGTGCCGGAAATAGTTGTTAATTGATGTACCAATAGGAGCTTATGAATAGCATTATCACTACTGAGTTTTTCAATATATAAAAGTTTCAAAATATATTACCTTTTTCTTAAATACGTTTATTGTCCTCCACGTGGTCATACGCAGTTTGTAATGCTTTTTTGACAATAAATTTATTATTAGTATTATTAAGAACACTGATATCTTAATTGTGATTTTGTTTAATCTATGATCGGAATTGATGGGATGGTCCTTTGCTTGTTTCTTGGGAGCAAATTAGATTACCTCCACGTGGTCGTATGCAGTTTGCCACAGCTTGCAAATGGTCATTCGCAGTTTGACAATGAATTTTTGATTCAATTATAGAAGATTACTTTTTGATTTAATTTTTGATCCGAAATTAAATTTCGCCCGAAAATTTAAATATTTGACTGCAAATCTTCTTATTTCACTGGAAACATCAGGGATCTCAAGGTCTCGGTGTTGGTAACAATTTCTGATGTACCACGGGGAATTCACCATATTCCGTAGCACTCGCAAAGAATATAATATGTATAAGCCCAGAGAAATATAATTTTTTTTTTGGGACGTTGGCAAGTATATAACGTTGTTGGATATCTGAGCTCACATCAAATATTTAAAAAAGAATTTTTTATGATTCTCAAAAATTTTCGAACTCTGTTTTATATTTCTTCACTTCACTGTTTCTTTCTTCACTTTTTCATATTTAAAAAAATCTATATGTAATCGACTGACTTGATTATTTTGCAAGAGTAGTCCAATGGAGAAAAAAATCCATTTAAGTCTACGAATGGTTTTCTAGTTAAACCACGGAAAGTAAAGAATATTCATTTGTGCTTGTCCTTCAAAATCGAATGGCAACTAGTGAAGGAGATTAGATACTGAAACAGTGAATGGAAGAAGTAGGAGAAATGCAATCGAAAAGAAACCGTTAACTGTAATCTGCAATGTCTGTTCTAAATTCACGGTGTAGTAAGAGCAGTGAGTTTCCTTATGATAAATGGGTTCGTAACTTGCGATGAACCTTGAATTACTCCATTTTTCTGACAAACAAATGAGAACACATGTACTATGCACACATTTAGAAATATATCGTTAATTAGAACAATGCATAGATTCGCTTCAATTATCAAAATAATATGTTTTAATATGGATTTTCTTAATACTGCGGAACCCCTTTAACTAACAAAATTATTCCTCAATGTTACTAGTTACGCCCATGGATATAAAAATTTATTATGCAGTTCATTATTTATAATAAAGTTTATTTAAAAAAATCTTCCAGTGCATTTTATTTTTGAATACGCTTTAATATTTGATAAACTTGAAACAGAATTATTGTTAAATTAATTTGTAGCGTAACTACATCCTTGGTAGAGATACTTTCCAAGGTACGATACTACAGGTTCCGATGCTTTTCAAGTCGTCTTGATGGGAACGGAAGGTTCTTGTTCTGGTTCTGGTGTGATCGTCTATCGTCAAGTCTCTGTCCTGATGAAATTTCTTCGACTACTTCTTGCTGTTTTTAACTTGAAAGTTTGTCTCTGTAATCCATAAACGTAATTGTTTAATGAGAGAAGACGAACGAACAGGAAGGTAAGGGTAGCGTTATAAAAATGAAATAGCGCCCTTGATCACAAATATGGTGAAAATGTGACCTTGGTGAGAAAAGCACACATGCTAAGAGCGTCCAAACAATAGTTTGACAATGAAGAATGTTCCTCACAAGCATTGGACATGGGTTTGGGAAAGCAACATAAATGGCAAATTACATGTTGCTAATCTAAAAATCTTCTAATTATAGTCCTCTCTCTCTCTCCATAACGATATCCAAGAGACTGGGCTATTTCTTCGTCATGAAGAGAGAGACCGTAATGTAGAGAGAAACAAAAAATTTATGTAATCCATTTAAAATAAATAATACCATAAACTCACACAAATATTTATTTCATAAAATATCACCATTATTTACTTACATTAAATTTGAGTAACGATGCTTTAGTATTCTATACTATATCCACGTATCCCTTACTAAACGCTACTTGAGTAAAAAAGAGATACGTTAATGGAAGTCCGTCATCGTCGTTTGCTTACTTTGCCCTTTCCGAAGCACTGACCTGACTTCGTCCTGAAGTCGTAAATATTTGAAATAACTTTAACAACTAAAATACCAAAGGAGACCAATATCACTATGGACAAATATTTCACTAGACATTAATGAAGATTCAAGAGAATTTTTGCGCAAAAATTCAAGACATTATGCAAGTGAAGTCATGGATTCTCACCCGGTACAATACTACGCCTGAATTGTATTGACAGGAGTTATTTAGTGACGAAAAATCTATCTACATAGCTGATAACCTGGCATTACCTGGGTTTTTCCTTAAACTAATCTTCTTTTACAAAGGAAAAAATAAAATATATCTATTTTGTAGGATCAAAATATTTTTACTTACTGAATTTTAAAGGCATGTGTAGCATCGTAATTTTTCAAATTCACAATCATACAAATGTAATACAAAACTTGACGGTACACATTACACCATCTCGTGGGAGACGCACCGGTCGAATTTTCGCTTCCGAGGCAATACCGGTTGCACCATTCCATTACAATTCTTGTAAAATCTAAACAATTAATCGAAATTTTACGACATAAGTTTTAGATCATAAATTTTCAGTGTTTATCTTTGTTAAATGCACAAAACAAATAACTCATTAAATTTGATGATGACATTCTTTCGTTCTTAAATTGAAATATTTTAACACTTTTTTAAAATAACGTTTTATAAGTGACGATCCCTAAAGCCCCATAAAAAATAACGTTTTATTGATATTGATTTTTGTAGGTAGACATATGCTGACGCAGACTTTTTGTAGAACTCTTTGAGACAAACAATATTGCCATTCATAATTGTCATCTATTTCTAACCGTTCAGACAACTTGAGCAAAAATAAAATTTATCTTTCCCGATTTTATCGACATTTATTGTCAAAACCATTTCTATATTTCTTATCACCATTTAAAAAATAAAAGTTATCCTATGTTCATCTTGGACATCTGTAATATTTCCATGTCAAATTTTATCACGATCGGTTCGGTAGTTTGGTCGTGGTCAGGTAGCAAACGGACATTTATTTATTAGTACGGATTTATTTTGACATTTTCATCAAGACCTGGTACCTCAACAACAATGCCTTTACCAGGGTTACATATACACCGTAGTTTTATGTTTTAAAATATACTGCTTCATTCGGTTTCATCCTCTTTTTCTCAACCATCCTCTTCTGCCGCTTTCTGATTTTTCCACCGATTATTTTCTTCTCAGTTGCGTTGCGAATTGACGCGATTTCAGATAAATAGTTCATAAATTCTCAGGACTTGTTTTCGTTTCCTATTAAAATGGCCTGCCCTTCAAATCGCTTTCGTAAGTAATAGGTGGTCCCTATAAGAATGTCGCTGCAAGCGATGGGTGTGATCTGATGCAGAACATTTCTTAATTTTGAAACAAACAAGGATAGGAAGTTTGACTAGTGAATACAATATGAAACAAGTTTCATGACAAAGGTCTTGGGATCTATGTGAGAGACGTGTTATTAATTTGAAATAGGGCTTAACTTTTTTTAAATGTGGTTCTCGAGTAATTGATAGGTCTCATAAGAAAAGTGAGTTCTAATCCCAAGGGCTCTAATGACCTTGATGTTGGCGAGCCCTAAAGCCCCAAGAAAAAAAAATGTTCCGATCTCCATGAAACTCTACACTTCAAGGATTCGACACTCTCATTTGCCAGATCGCAACACTCATTTCCATAATCCACTGGCCGCTACAGATTTTACTTCTCCTTTGTATATGCGATATTCTATCAACGAGATGTCATTGCCCATTTCCATGGAGGCAAGCATGGTAGAAATGGAGATCGGATTTAAAATGTACTGAGATACGCCAAGTGAAATAACTGCGAGTGCGCGATCTTGACTCTTACAGTTTTGTTTGAGTAAAGTAACTCGCATACTGTACCCATAGTACTTGTATTTAATACACAGTACCCCAACAAAAATATTAACTCGAGCATTCAATTTTGTCACTCTTAAGTCGCTTTCTTCAGACTTTTCCCTGAATTCCTGAGCAAAAGATCCAGTAATACGAATTGGCCTGATTATCAATTCGGATAATTGACTTGAGACAAAGAAGTTAATTATTACAAACGTTGCATATCTGAAATGATGTTTTTATACATTGGAGTTTGAATTTACACACTGACATAGAAAAACGATCAAATCTTTACAAGACAAAAAACAATTGTATAGCTTTTTTGTGTGAATTTTACTTTTTTTGAGTTTACATTTACGTTTAATGTCTTGATCGATTGTTCTGTTGCTATGTCTAGTTACTATTTGTTACACCTGACGATGACTCAAACCACAAGACGAATCATTGTTTTCTGATAAAGCACAAGATACGACGTTTTATGGACGATTACACTGTAAGTCTTAATTATTTATTTATTTATTTCTCTATCTTGATTATATAATGTATAATATGTTTGTCGCACTGTTGCAGTGGCGCGCCCAGGACACATTTTTTGGGGAGGTGGCTGCTTGTATTTTCAGGGGGTGGTCTACTATCCGGTTTATACAATACAATATTATAACATGTTTATTTCTGCTTTTTTGTGAGCATATTTTGTGTTTATATTTATGTTTATATCATGTTCACGTGTCCTGTTATGTTTATTGTTATGATTTGTTATTACTTCATCACCTGACAACGACTGCAATCCAAGTCCAAACGTAGTGAGCTCTTCACAGAAAATATAAATATTATTCGTCCATAAAATGCCGTAAGTTTTTAATTGTTTATTTTAGTAAATATTATGTTTAAACTAAGCTATAAACTACATATATTTCACGTCTCGCAGTATAAGTCTTAAAATGAGGTTTGAGGGAGAGGCTTTTTCCCCTTTAGCTGTCACGTGGGCGCACCCCTATACTGATGTATTATAATTTGAGAGACAGAGAAACTGAGTGAAGGGTATTGACTACGTGTGACGATTGAGGGTATCAGTGACGTATTCATTCGAAACGAAAATCAATTCGAAGACTCCGTCCTCACCGATTGAGAAGTGACTTAACTCTTGTATTGAGAGGAAACACATTCCAGCCGAAGGCAAAGTCCGCGAGATGCTTCCAACGGATATCCACTGTGAGTGCTTTCGTCGTGGTAGCACTTCATATGAAGCATGTCATCTCCAAGAAAGAGGACAAGAGTCAGAGAGAGAGAGAGAGAGAGCAACAGAGACTAACCGAAGAATCCGAAGAATCGCCCCGAGCAGAAGTAACAAGTCCATGACAAAACCTTAGCAAAATCAAGTTCATATCGAGATGGGAACAGATCTTCCAAAATGAAACACGAATGTGCTTATGTTGATTGCTCTGGATCATGGTTTCCTACAATTACCAGACAGGAGAAACGCTTGGCAACTCAGGGCTCGTAGGCCGACCAAAGGAGGATTATCTTGGTTAATACGTTCATTTACTAAAAATTAGCAATACGATTATTTTCAATGAAAGATATTGAATACTTACCCCCGGGGAGCACGAGAATACAATAAAAACAATTTTTTTATCCAAATAGTGAATCACTTGAAGGTTACAGTTTAATTTTGGTCTTTGAACTAAAATGGGAACTCTTAAAATTTAACTGTCTAGAGTTTTAAGAATATTTTCTTCAGTATTTTTCCGGTGTGTGTTTGTAATAAGGAATTTTTTTGTAAAAAATATATTCCTGTACAGCTCATTAAGTACCCTGCGGTGTAAATACTAAAACTAGGAGGGTGAAAGGATTAAAAAGGATTAAAAGGATTCTTCATCTAGGAAGTGATTTATTGACGATTATTTATGAGACATTTCCTCCATTTTAAGTGTTTCTGAAATACTAATATTAATTTTGACAATTAGAGTTGCATTTCTTTAACAGAACAAACGTTATTCGGAGCATTTACACGGTGATAGTTGCCACAGTTAGTGGACTAACCGGATATAAACTTAATTTAATTTAAAAAGTTTTAAAATTGTAATTTTTACTCATGAAATTACAAGATCATTTCACTTATTTTTATTTTGTACGAGTTATGTCACATCAGACGTAAATCATGATAGTGTTAATAATTGCATAAGGAAATTGAAATTACTTTTATAAATCAAAGAATTAATTTCCTTACGCAATTATCAATTATATTTTTTATAATCGGCATATTTGGCTAAATTTTACTGACCAAAATCAAAAATAATTTCATTTTCTTTTAGTATTTAACATATAAATTACACAATAAAAACTACATTTATTATTTATTTAATAAATAACAATGCACATTAATATAAGTGAAAATATAAATTATTAGTATTCATTATTAGTATTAGTATTCATAATTAGTATTAGTATTCATTATTCAATTATTAGTACTCATTTACATTATTATTATTCATATTTATTATCTAATAATTTTGTTAGAAAAATATTTAATTATTATTAATTTCTTACATAATATTTTTACCGACACTGTGCAAAACATAATTAAATATTCATAGCAGTTGATTCAAGGAATAGTCAGCCAGATTTTTATTTTTAATTGGAGTCGATATATTCTAACTATCTTTTGGTATCGCACGTCTTTACGACATCTCCCTCCTTTTCGAAACCTTTTTTCACGCTTGTAACCAACACACAAGGTTAACTGATACATGCGGGCAAAAGCTTGTCTAATGTGGTGAATAAGTGGACTTCCTTAAGGGGGCATTTACACATACATAACTAGACACTGATCGAAGAGCGTGCGAACACAGTGCGTCAATTACACCGCCCTTTGGCAATTGAAATATTGATTTAGAAAATAGAAATTTCGTACGAATATGGCCAACAAGTTATGTATGCCAACTGCGAGAATAAAATTGAATTATTTTATGTAGCATTGTTGTAATAAAATATTAAACGTGAAAAAGGTTTTTGACTTGAAATGAAAAAGTTACGATGTTACCGCATTTGTCATATTTGTTCAGTAAGATTTTTTACTAATAGTTCAATTAAATTTTGATATAAAACTTTTCATTCTGAGTTGGATGGTTTGGCTAGGAACAAGTTGATCAAGATGACAGACGCCACGGCGCGCCACACAGCCGAGCGCTTTACCTGATAACCCGATGTTTATAATTTCACTACATTAATGTTCATTGTTATTTATTGAATAAATAATGTAGTGTTTTATTGTGTAATTTATATGTTAAATACTAAAAGAAAATGAAATTATTTTTGATTTTGGTCAGTAAAACATAGCCAAATATGCCGATTATAAAAAATTTAATTGATAATTGCGCAAGGAAATTAATTATTTGATTTATAAAACTAATTTCAATTTCCTTATGCAATTATTAACACTATCATAATTTACGTCTGATGTGACATAACTTATAAATAATAAAAATAAGTGAAATGATCTTGTAATTTAATGAGTAAAAATTACAATTTTAAAACGTTTTAAATTAAACTAATTGTTACCTTTTGGAAACACCCGGTGTAAAACAGTTTCCATCCGGTTAGTCAAGTAACCGCGTGGCGTCGCGAAGCAACGTTCAAAAACTGTGATAACTAGTACCGTGTAAATGCTCCGAATAATGTTTGTTCCGTCAAAGAAATGCAACTTTCAATATCAAAATTAATGTTAGTATTTCAGAAGCACTTAAAATGGAGGTAATGTCTCATAAATAATCGTCAGTAAATCAAATCCTAGGTGAAGAATGAAATTTTAGTATTTACACATCAGAGTACTTAATTGAGCTGTACAGGAATAATTTTTTTTGTATGAAAATAAATTCCTTTATTACAATAAATATGATTACTAATAATGTAGTAAACAAAATAAAATATAAAGGTTGTAATGATAGCTATGTAGATCAAACAAAGAGTTAAAAAATAGAAGCACAAACGAAATTTACATTCAGTTGAACAAAGAGTAGTAACCTCACATTGTATTAATAATGGTCATTTGATGGATTGTGTTAAAGTATTAATATAAGACGAAGAAGTTAATCATTACGGACGTAGCATGTAAGAATTGATATTTATAAAAAAAGACACGCGGGAGTTTGAATCTACGCAGAGACACAAAACAATTGCGCATTACTGTACAATAGTATAGCATGTTTATGTAATTTTTGCTTGTTTGTAAACATTTTTCAGTTTATATTTACGTGTAATATCACGTTCACTTGTTCTGTTATGTTTCTTGTTATAATTTGCCACACCTGACGACGACTTAAACATTAAGTCGAAACTGTGTTCTTCAAAGCACAAAATAAATGTTATTCGTCCATAATAAGATCGCAAGTCTTAAATTATTTATTTATATAAATTTTTTTTTATTTACGGTAATCACATGAGTCGTCCTGGACATTTTTGTTTTCAAACTTGAGTCAACGCGACTTTTCCTTAACAGTTCACGTACTGAAGCGGATGTCAAGGTTGCTTGCCTTCAAGGAAATCGGGTTGTTTCGCAGATCGCATTTGTGTCGATAAGGGATCGGCAATTATTGAAAATATTTTGATTAATCGGCAATCGATTCGATTATCATTCCTCGATTAATCTTGTAAATTGAAGGATCAATACAATAATTAATAAGGGTTTGAGAGTAATTTTTATACGTCATTAAAACCATTGATTTTGGGTAGAAATAAAATTAAGTTACTTATTAATGGATTTTATTTATTTTAATATTTCGTTCTAAAAATCGTATGAGGAACCAGCGCAAAAGCATTATTTTGCATTATTCAATCCATTTCTGTTGTTAATACGTTATAAATAAATGTTAATGTAACTCTTCCAAACAGTGTGACATTTCATTTCATTCGAAATTAGTTTAAAAAACTCAACGACACGATCAGACTCATTGATGGTAGAAGAGAGCACCCAAAGACCAAACCAAATACGAATTAAATTAAATGACTGTGCCCTTCTTTCGTCTTCTAAAGATCTATGTTCTCAAGCTGGACAAGCTATATCACTCGAACGATTGGTTTTTGGCAATTATACTTCCAAAAAATTACTTACCAACATTCTCACATTAATTTCACTCCACAGAATATGCGTGTATCATCATCATCTTACAGAATTAAAAGAAAATCAAAACGTTTCAAAATTTGAATTCAAAAGATGGTTCACAGTTTCTCATCAATGCCTAGAAAAATAATGATTGATCAATCGAAAAATGATTCAATTAATGAGTAAATAACAATCAAATAAAAAAATAAATACACTTATAAAATTATCCCAATTAATCAGGTGATATGCACGATGATAAAACGTGTCGAGAACGTGGTGTTCGGCTCTTGTGAACGTGATCGCCGGAACCGAGTGAGTAAAAGACAACGACCCCTCCGCGAGGAAGACACTGCAAGGTTGAGCACCAATGAGGCGACTGACCGCCCGGAGAGCATTCATTGGCCGAGTGGCAGAGGGAAATTATAATGACGCGTGGGCGTCGGCGGACTCACTACATGTACTCGCAGAGAAAAGAGCGGAATATTCGTGAACTCAAACCATGGAACGGGAGACCTACCATTGATTTTATCTATACTAATAAAACTGATATCTTTTGAATGTCTGTCGCATGGAAATCGAAAAAGTAATTGACGCAATTATTTGACATTTTAAAGGACTTCTGTTTAAGGATTATTTTAAGTGGAGTGAAAGATATGGCTAATATTGACAGAATACAAAAGCTATAAGACAATTCAAATTGACTGTTAATCAGTAGATGTGGGACTGCACTCGTATGAATGTTAACTATGATAAAATTTACTGATGTCTTTGCCTGTGTTCAGTATACAACTCACTGAAAGTGAAATATAATTCCCCGAATCGCAGAAGCTAAATTAAATACACGCTACGAATTATGAAGATCAATGCACATGCACATAACCTAAGCATGAAATGAAAACCAAAGAATTCACGTCTCATGTAAGCGAATTGCTCATTATGCGTTCTCTTTAAAATGCCTGGATAATTCACAATTAAGTTTATATTTGTATACTACATTGAAATTGTTTGTACATTTTCTTCGTGGTTTTGATGCAGACCTAGGGAATAATTTAATTTCACGTAAGTAGAGAAATATAGCAACTAACAAATGATTCTAGGATATTTTAGAAGAACCCCGGGTAACGCCGCGAAATATGAGCTAATGATTAATAAACTGCACTACCGTGGATTCTTAATTAGAGATTCGTTTTCTGACAGATGACCATTGAGATACAGTTTAAAATTATAAGTCGAAATTAAACGTCGAGTGTGTTGCATCGAAATCAACAAAAACATTGCAATGAGTTTGAGCTTGAGAAC
>NNCF01125911.1:1429773-1533870 GCA_002313205.1 Laupala kohalensis | reverse complement strand
GCTTTCAAACATGACTTTTCTTTTTCGCCGAATTTTCTCTATAAGAAAATTGCACGAGTGCAAAAATACAGTTATGGTACAAGGGGATACGGTTTTGACAAAGGGATTTAACTTGTCAAACGCGAACGAGAAGTCAAAATATGCTGCATGGAAAGAGTTTGATTGGNACGCGAACGAGAAGTCAAAATATGCTGCATGGAAAGAGTTTGATTGGGAAATGGCGGTCATAGCTTCCGCGAAAGTGATTGAAGTGAAATGATTGAAACAGAGGAACGATTTCTCTGAAAGCTTAAGTGCTCCGAACGTATTGCGTTGCCTGCGGTGAGTATCCCGATAAAGCATACCGGTACTAGACCTGATTAAAATATCCTGAAATATATTCAGAACTATGTCAGCTCAAGTGACTCAAGAGTTTTTACCGATGATGAGTTAACTCAGCACTATCTTATCTAAGCCCACGGGCCATTTTCTATACATTTTCGATCGATCGGTCCAGCATGGGATGGGGATTGGTAAGGAGATAGTTTATATGTCCAGAATGAATATAGGTTACTTTTATTTTTTAAATGTGTGATAAGAAAGATTAATATGATTTGTGATAATAATTGTCGACAAAGTCGGGAAAAAGAGTTAGATTCCCTTACGCTGCGTAAACAGTTAGAGATAAATGACAATTATGAATTGCAATATTGTTTGTCTCAAAGAGTTCTACAGAAAAGTTCTCGACAGCAAGAAAAATTAATCTAAATTATCGATAAAACGTTAAAATACGTTGTTTGAAGAGAATAATTTAACAAGGAAAAATCATCTATCATCTCATTTAATGGATTATTTACTTTTTGCATTTAACAAAAAAAAAAAAATCGTCTGTAAATCGTAAAATTTCGACATATACTGCAGATTTTACAAGAATGTTAATGAAATGGTGCAGCCGCGTCATGCCTTGGAAGTGAAAATTCGACTGGCGCGGTTCCCGCCAGATGGTGTTATGTATACAGGCAATTTTTGTATTAAATTTGTATTATTATGAATTTGAAAATTCACTTGCTCTACATATTTTTAAGAAGCAGCATATAAAGGTATTCTGATCTTACAATATAGATAGATTTATTTTTTTAAGAGTAAAAGAAGATTAATTTAGGAACAATATCGAGCAATGCCGGGTAATCAGCTAGTAATAAATAAATGCACTTCATTAGAACCTGGCATTTCTTGGAAAGAAGTGTGTTTTAATAATCTTAAAAAACTAGGAAATACCCAGAGTAAGGATGTTAGCAGCCATTGGATAATTTCCAGACAACATTCTTGCAGTTTGGCCAAAGCGCAAGAATTTTATATGCTAAGAAATATTACTTTATTCCTAAGATAAATAGGATGATCTAAAAGTGAGCCAGGATAAACTATTTTTTCCCTATAACACTCACGATAAACTACTTTGGCCCGATGAAGTGTAGTTAAAACCAGTTTGTCCTTGCACACGCAGGACACACTAGTTTAGCCTAAAAATTGGGTTTGACCAGTAACGAAAAATAGCTAAATAAAAAAGTAATAAATTAAATAAATATGGTATTTGATTTATTTTACATGGAAGTTTTGCACTACGAGTGTAAAATATTTTTTTGGAAAAGTACTGCTGTTACAAGTAGTGTGACCAGTCGAAAAGAAATAGTTAATACAAATATAGTTAATACCATTTTTTTCAGCGTTAATTTAATTGTATATAGTAAACGTTCATGACGCGTGACATTTGTAAAGACTTAACTAGATACCAAAATATGAGTATGATTATTATGAATCTGACTGTCAAAAAGTGAATGTACGAAGCCCTCTGATTAAATTACATAGCCATAAATAATTAAAATTAATTGATAAAATTAACCGGATATCTTGCACGTGTATTAAATAGTTAATTTTCGTTATCGTAGAATGAATAAGGATGTGACGCAACCATACCACCACAATACACTGAGTCATGACGGGTTGCATATGCTGATGCTTTCAAAATGTAGTTCTCTTGCATATGCCTCTGAGGATAATTGCTACTCTTGATAACTGAAAAGCATTTTCAGCGTTAATTTTACTGTGAGCGGTAGTCCAGTCGCTTCGAACGATTTCTTTTATTTAGGACCATCTTTCTACGAAAACTGATTATCGTGCTTCTTCCTCCTCAGTAGCTTTCTGTGAACTCATCGTTTTTGTATAAAAACATACTATTTTGTCTACACTAACGTGTAGGGAAGGTTAACATATTTCACAACAAAAAAACCTTTCAAGCAAACCGGGCAGGGCGGTTAGTCACCAATATCCATCACACTGACAAAGGATAAATTTTAATGAGATTAAAATACATAATTAGGTTTGAAATATTTTAGTGCCGAAAACTGAGGAATATGTTCGAACAGGGAGTTAAAATTTCAAAAATTTAAAAAGCCATATATTGCGTATAAGGTACAGTAGGCAATTAACACTCACTTAACTTTAAATCCATTTTTTCTGTAAATAATTTTTTCACGAAACACACAATTCGATGGAAATATTTAACATAATTTTATGAAATGAAAAATACTTGTTGTGAAGTGCAACGTCTATATTTACAATAATATATTTTATAGCACCTTTAAAAAAAACTTGATTAGGGATTTATTAATATTGTATTTATTACCATCCGTTCGATAAATAAGATTATGGACCCAAAAATACCCTCATAAGGATTATAAATCATATAACACATAAAAGTCAAATAAATATCTTTATTTGAATTAAAATTAAAATTAGAAATGAAAATGGAGGTAACAAATCAAAATTAACTACAAAAAACATCATACTTCTCAACGTAACTTGTAACTTGTTATAATCATTTAAATTTCTTTTTCTTAAGTTCTGGCAATTTAATTTGAAAATGTAATATTTTGTTCCATCGGTCTTTATTAAACGACGTTAGGCTATGTCGCCCTAAACCATTGATGACAACAGCTCTACTTAAGGATTTAATGTAAGCTTTTAATTTTATGTTCTGTCAATTTTATCTTAAGTTTTTGTTTCATACTACATATAAAATAATGAGTTATATTTTTTTGTACTGAATAATTATGAGAATTTTTAATATGTATTAAAACGCCCACCCGTAGGCCAATACTGTCATTTCGGGGGCCATTAATACCTAAACGGGCGTTGTTTAGAATGTTTTTTATACTGAATTACGCATTTAAGCTTCAAATATTGACGAAATACGGTGGGTAGTAACCTATATTATGAAATAAATATGAAAGTGTACGAAAAATGCAGTAAAACAAGTAAAAAACTGACAATTTTGTCACAGTAATTTTTACAAAACCAGCGTCTGTGACTGGCCCTTGAGGCATGGCACGTCACGTAATAGAGTGGTACGAGCGAAATGCGTTAGTTTGTTCCTATGGTCCATACAATATTTGCGTGAACCATAACGCAAGTCATGCAAACGAAAGTATGTTTTCTGTAGGATAGGTTATTTAACAGAGGGTGTTAATTGCCCACTGTACATATTCAGATTCATATTTGCTTTATTCAGGTTTTGATGTCATATCTTACATTTCATAGGATTATTTCACAGGACGAGCACCTCAGCCACGTGTCACATACTCCAATTGCGAGATACGAAAATAAAGAGAAAGAGTCAGTGGTTTATTGCGAGATACGAAAATAAAGAGAAAGAGTCAGTGGTTGCCACATACGTAACTCGGTTTTACGAAGTGGAGGACAGTATGCTCTTCCTGGGCTCAACATATGGGCGCGAAAATCCTACAGAAAAAAAATTGCATAATTTTTCTAGATGTGCGCGACTGCGAGTGTTCATGGACAAAATTTTTATGCAAGCCGCTACTGACATACAATTAGAGTACTTATAGTTTTCATTTGACATCTGTTCTTACCTTAAACAAGTCACAGGAACAATTGACGCTCTTTCAGTGTTTCCCAAGATCCACTATCGTTACACTTTATTTTAGTTTATCCTTCTGTGGGCACCCCCGCAGAAGACATTCACTATATGTACGTGATTGTTCAGACTTTACATAAAGGACTTCGCCGTGTAGGTTCCGAAAACACGTTGTCATGCGGCGGTAAAGTCAGCAATTTTATCCCCTACCTCCCCATTTTGTTCCATAATCTTACACTAATCATGGACATTTTTGGATCATCAAAACATTTTGGAACGAAATTGGATAGGGGGAATGAAGATGCGGTTATTAACTTCGCCGACTTCCTCGTCACCCTTATTGAACTTAAATTGCAACCTGTTCAATATCTTCCCGAATTATATTTTTTGTGGATAACATTTGAAGAAATATGACATTTCACTAGTTTGGTATACTTCCAGTATATCAATATTGATATACAAATGCTTTCTTGAAACAAGCATGAATTTTCTTTAAATATTTTTCAAACGTTTGAGTAAAAATTCTAAATAGTGACATGTGAAACTTTGTATATTGTAAATGATCATGACGCGTCACATTTGTAAAGATTTAAAAGACTAGATACCAAAGATGGATTTTAGAGTTCAAAACATGTTTACGTTTCAAAATGACTTATCGCTTCTTTCCCCAGAATATTGACATATTAAAAATATGCATAATCGAATCATCGCTTCGTTTAAAACACTTTACTCTTTAGATTGTATCTTGTTCACTAACCTTGAAACTTAGCAAATATAATTCCTTGAAATCGTTTTATTATGCTCGGAAATTTCATTTTGAAACGTTTAGTTTTAAATGAAAGGAAAAACAAGAAAACTGAAGAGAGAAATCGTGTTGTGACACGAAGACACTTTCATAGTGAAACTAGCAAACACACGTGAATCTCATTATTTAACTGTTCCGAAGCACTTCAAAGTTTTTTGACACCGTCCTCCTTCAAGTATCTTTCCTGGCACGTTCTCTCCATTTTTTCTTTATCCAGTGTTTACCTTTTCCATCGCAGTTTCTTCTGCTCCACCTCCATAGCCACTTCCTTCGCGACTTGCACTGACTCCAGCGCGGCGTTGCGCCCGCCATAATAAATAAGAGCATTAATAAAAACGTCGCTGGGTAATTTAGGAAGGTGGTTGGAACGGGCGGGAGGGCGCGGGAGGAGGCACGGGCGCGCGCGCGACTTGAGCCCTTGTTGGGGCAACTTTTCACCACGGGAAGCCCCGTAAACCGCGGAATTTCCCGGTCTCCGCGCCCAATACGTTACGTGCGAGAGGTCTGATCCCTCACCCTCCCCACGTTCCATGTGCCAACCTCTTTCGTAGACCTCACCCTCTCGTGTCTTACCTATCACGTCCTTCTACTCCTTGCCTTACTTAATTACTACTTCCACGCCCTCCCGCTTTACGTACGGTTCTTTGTGATCTCGAACTAACGAATATTCGAGGAACGTAAGGACATAGTATTCTTTTTTCTCTCGTCTTTTTCAAGCTTATTACATGTTATAGCTTAACTTGGTGAAATTATTTGAAACACTTAAAGCTTTGCTTTTGCTTTGCAAACACTCCGTTGCTTTGCTTTATAAACAGTTTTATAGCCATTTTTGCCTCTACACTCATTTGAACAAAAAATATCGAGAATGTGGCATGTTAAGAGAGTTTTTTTCGATAATAAAAAAATATATAAATATGATGTACAAAATGGTTAAATACGTTGGAAATACTTACTGAATAGAGTGCTTGAGTGAATAGGTTGACCGTGTAGGAATTAACAGTTTAGATCATTAGTAGATCACAAGACGCAGGATCAGGTCGTATCTAAGGTAAAGCTGAACAAATAGATGTAGGGAATGTATCTATCGGAGTTGAACCCTCAGCCTAATTATTAAGAAGAAGACCTCTTTTCAAGATTTTCCATTGGCCAAAAACACTTTAATACCAATTTTCAGCTTTTCCCGCAGTCATTGTTGAGAAACGTAGTACATGAGTTTTTCTAGTAATTAATTTCTAGTATAAATATTCCACTTATAAACATAATAAAAATGTAATAACAAATAAATAAGGGTATCATAAATAATAGGATACGATACAACGTGAAATAGAAATCATAAAATTTAACCATCTGTAATAGACATATAACTTAATAATGAAAATAATAATAGATGTAAATATTTCTACTACCCGTATCTTAGTTGATCCTTTTCGTTATCAAGGGCTGTAATAATCTTCACGTTGACGAGCCCTAAAGCCCCCCCCCTTTCTCCCCCAAAAAACAACTTATCCTTCTCCACTTTGTCTTACATGCGACCGACGGCAGCGCTGTTGACTGTCATGGCCGCATGCGACGCCAGCTCCGCTCCCTGCGCCGCGCCGCCTCAGATGCCAGGAGTGAAATATAGAGAGGACGCTCTACAAAAGGAGGAAGGATTAGAGGGAGGCCGCAGAGAGGAGAGTGGCTTTTAAGACTATCTACACAAGGCGCCTATCTTCATGGCTCCATCAGTTGTATGAAGAGACAATGCTAGTCTATGTTAGGGCACGAGATATTTTTTATCTTGAGACAAAACTCTAGATTAAATACTACAAACAGGAAAGTTATATTCCCGTCCTTAAGGGAATCGTTGTCCTTACTTCTTCTTGTGATTAAAATTATTATGATTGCATTGAGTATTATAACTAATGGTTGGTTAAAGTTCTTGAATTGTATCATACACTATTATTCGAATACGTTTCCTTACTTGAACAAAACTCGCAAGTCAATACTTAATTAAATCTATTGTATAGAAAAAATATTACGCTCTAGTTCTTTTGTGTTGATTACGATATAAAAATTCCATAAAATTAAAATTGTACCTGGAAAAAATTAAAACCATCATTAACATTATAATTTAACTTGCAGTGTAGTTTATTGGTACGGAGATAAATGTAATGTCCCAAAACTCGCGACTTTCCTTCGGAAGGTAGATGGAGAAAAAATTCTAAACATAAAAGTCCTCAATAACTTTTTTCTCAAATGAGTCCAAAAATTATTAATTAATTAATTAATTCGTGCAACCCATCAGCTGTGCACGTTAATAGAAACCAGATATAGGAGAGAGTACTCCAGAACTGACCACATTATCATTTTGGCTAATAACATAAAAAAATACAATTTTATATAATTTGAAACAAGTTATATTATTAGTCAGTTCCTGTTTAAAGAAAATTTATTTGTACTCACTCTATATTTTCATTAAAATTAGTATTTATTTGAAAAAATCTTAGAGTTGTATTTTCCCATTGTCAAGAAATGTACTTCCAGGTCTGGTCAGTTACAATTTTTATAAAGTAGTTATGCTACGTGATATTGTATGTTGAAAAGCTAATCAAAGCACTTAATACAAAATCTTTTGACCAAACAAAACCTGTAGGCAAGATGTTGAAGCTCGATTTCTAAGACTTGTCTTCTTGTCTTCCTTTTAAGACTTCTAAGAGACCGAGATAGTTAAGTTAGTTATACTGTTTTCCGGTAGTTTTTGAAACTCGCAAGGTACCGTCAAATAATTTTCCAAATGTAAATCGTACTGCAAAAACTATATCTTGTTGAAGTTATAGAGAATATATCTAGATTAGATCGGTTATATATGAAATTATCTCTTTAATCATGCCACCATTAAAAGTTTTTTGTAATATTTCTATTTGAGGAGTCTCACCAAATAGTCCAGCCATATGGTAGTTAGGCGTGGAAAAAATATAGAAGTTTCTTTCTCAATCGTTCCTTATGTTTTTTGGAGGCGCTGAATCGGAAATTTCTACTTTGCCACTTTGTAAACACTGTGCGTTTTGAGAATTTCAAAAAACTTAAAAAGTACGCTTTTTAGTTTTTGTTTATACATCAAAAAGTACGCGCTTTTGGAGAAAAGAAAACGCATGCCAAAATAATGTGCATTGAATTTTCTACAAATTGAGACTTAACAGATTCTGCCCGACGAACAGATATCGCGCTAGAGCGTGGTAAATTTTGACCAAAATTTTGAAATTGATTCCCAAAACTCTTATGTTGTTTGCTTACAACTCAAAAATTACACACGTTTAGAGTATATTGTCCAACACGAAAATAAACTACATTAAATTTCCTTCAAATTATGCCTCTTATAGAGTATTTTTCGGTAGATGAATCTTTTAGGGCAAAGTTAACACTGAGCGCGCGTAAATTGAGTGAATATCGGACGCAGCCGCTATGCTAAGAACACCTCAGCGTGAGTTCTACTTTCACGATATCCTAATTGAAATAATTCATCATGTAACTTACATGTATATTTATAGACTAAGTAAGTACAGATAAAAATTAATTAAATAATTCAATTTAAGTCGATTCTTCAGGAACTATTATTTTCTATTGTTTTGCTTTTTCTGAAAACTTATTCTGCTGGTACGTAAGGAAATAGAAGTATGTTTTATTACATTTAACTCTTTCATTATGGAACTATACCGTAATATGGCTTTTAATGTGTATAAACTCTTGTAAATTTTGCAAGTAAACCTATTTTGAAACATAATTGCACTTAGAATATTACTGGAATATAATCCACTCCTATATCATCGATAAAAAATTGCGGTTTTATTTACTGCTTCCAAAATATTTTCCATGTCTTCAACAATTAAACTACTTAAAGTACAATGCATTGTATACATATGTCATTAATGAAGTACATGTAAGTTATTCAATTTGGCCGATGAATGTTTGGCACTGAAAGGTCCCGTCTTTTCGTCATGTTCATATGATTGATAATGTTCGAAAGTAGTACATCCAGTATTCTCATCTTTAAGATTAAGGTGAATATAATTATTGAGATTGAATAGTTATATTTTTGATCATGTGTTCAGTTGTGAATAACTTTGTGTCACAAGGAAAATTCCTGGAAAGCTTATCTGAAGGGTCTTTCCTCGTTTGCCTTGGTACTTATTTGTCTTCTAGTCATGCTCACAATGATCCAGATCTTTTTGTTAGAGGTCAACGTCTTCCGTTCGTTGATTCCGCAAAGTTTCTGGGTCTCACGTTTGACCTCACACTGACTTGACGCAATCACGTACGAAAACTACAATCCCATTGACACTACAAACTCTTCCATCCTCCTTCGCTACTTCAGCGCATCATGGGGTGTAGCCCGCACTTGCCTTTTTCGCCTGTGCAGAAGTCTTGTTCGGTCAGTATTAGAATATGGCAGTATTGCATACGCCTCCGCTTCAACATCTATACTCAGAGCCCTTAACATCATTTATCATGCAGGAATTCGCAACCGGCGCCTTCCGCACCAGTATAATAGATTGCTTATTGGTGGACGCTGGCGAACCATCCCTCAGCAGAGGACGCAATATTTGGATTTTGCAAAGTGAAACTGATGGAGTTTCAGATCACCCCTCCCGCCAACACATCCACTCTCCCAAATTTTGTTCATTTTCGTTACCCCACCCAACGGGTGTCCGCTTTAAAAACCTGCTGGAAGAAAATGACATCATTCTACCCACCTTGTTCTCTCATTCAAACAACTACCGACTCTCGACTATCTAAACTTTCAAAGTAGGACGCTCATGCTGTGTACCAGCAGCACTTCAGAGAAATGAAAGTTATGTATTTCGATCATACGTTCATCTACATTGATGGTTCATCCAAGAGCGATTCCGTAGGTGCTGCTTTCCATTGCTATAGTGCCACCCGGTCTTTTCGCCTCCATTCCTTTTGCAGCGTGTACACCGTGGAGAAATTTGCAATCCATGAGGTGCTGAAGTTCATTCATCTATCTTCAAAACAGCGTGTGGTTCTATGCAGTGACTCGATTGGTGCTCTGTGGTAAGTGTCTCTACTGTACACGTGTGACATCATGACACTGACTATTCAGAATCTAATAAGTCGCCTAGCAGTTGAAAATTTTGAAATACTCCTTTGTTGGGTTCTTGGGCATGTAGGTATTATTGATAACGAAGAAGCTGATGAGGCAGTGAAGTGGGGATCACAGAAGGCAGTCCCTGACATTCCAACAGTTCCCACCTTGCCATAAGATGGTGTATTCTTAAGACATTGCAAACCGAATGGTAAAATTGCGCCTTCAACCTGGTCGTCTTAATCTCGTGCGAACAGACGTGAAGAAGCGATCTTTACACGTCTTCGTATTGGCCACTGCTACCTTACCCATGGTCATCTTTTACGCGGTGAACCTCCGCCCATCTGTGAGACTTGCAACACAACACATACCGTGGAACACTCTTTTGGAGTGCCTCAAATATAGTACCAGTCGACGGAGACACATAGTACCAAACAGTTTGGACGTTATGCTTGGGCAAAATAAACCGAATTTGATACATCTTTATAGATTCCTCCAGGAATGTGGTCTTTGGCACAGAATCTGATCTTTATTTGTATGTCATAACTCATATCCATAAATGAATCGGGACTTCTCCCACAAGTTCTCGGGAAGGTTTCAATTTACATTTTTCTTTCTTTTTCCTGTTCTTTAAATAATTCCGACGAAATCTCGCTTTCAAATTTTTTTCACTACTACATTTACAATTACTACGTACAAGTAAAAGGAAAAAATGGCTCCAAAACTGGCTCCCCTCTGTATTATCATAATTTCAACAGTGGTGGAAGTAACTACAAACTAGTGGTGCAAAATCATATTTTATCATTTATGTTTCTCCTTCTGCAGCATAGAAATGAAAAAAATTATATGGAGTAGGGTATTTTCTGGACCAACCGCTCGACTCCTCCAAACACTGGACCACTCCCAACGTTTTGGACCACTCCAACCACGTAACACGAAGCAGTATATTGACAGGTGGGGTAACTCGGGCAGTTCCTGCGACTGCACCTTGTGGGTAACTGGTTTCGTTGTACCCGTGTTGACGTCTACCGGGAGTTCCTCTAAGTAGTTCATCTTCGACACAGAGAGAGAGAGTTACTGTTGCAGGTAATTTTGATATCAGTTGTCATTGATATCATCAAATCCCAATCGACACTCCTTTTATCGGTCCATTACTTCGCTATTCCACCAAACTGTATTTTGGGTGACTGTTTGAATTTGGAAGGTAAGTAATAGAACAAATGGAAGAGAAGTATTTCCGCAATGACTGAAGAACGAACATGCAGAATGAACTGCTAGACCTACTAACCAAACGACCAAGTACTTTTCGTTCCGGTCACCCGTAACCTAGCTGTAGATTTAGTTGACGGAACCCCTCCTATTGTTATATTACGTGTCACCCTACTTTCCCCTCCTATTGTTATATTACTTCATGGACGGACCTCCAACCACGGACCTCTGTTTTTTGTCGTTCCCCGAAATATAATTATACTTGGATATCAAGAAAACCTCTTAGGAAAAAGTCTAGTCCAAGTGACACAATACAGTAACAATTGTGGGTATATCGCAGTGGCAAGAGAGGGAAACCTCTATAGAAAAACATTGGCATAATAAATAATTTCTTATACCATTAATTATTTAAAAAATGACCAATATTATTAAATTTAGAATATAGAATAATAGCGCTGGAAGAGGAACCATGGAGTGCAATAATAGTATGGGGAAAGGAGATGTGCCGGTACATATGCAGTACTTAACTAATCATTGCAAAGTAATTGAATACACCTGGGAGAGGAAGGTAATAATAATAATAGTAAATTATTATTGTCGATATATAAGAAACTCAAAACCGATATAGAAGCAATCAAACACATACTCCAAAATTACAGCCAAGAGATGATACTATGCCTTGATACCAAGACGCGGACAAGTCTTAAATGCGTAAATAAGAGGGGTGAATTTTTTAAAAAAATCTAATAGATATGGGATTATTAGTACTAAACGATTTTGGTGTAAAATCTTTCTATGGAGGAAAAGGAACATCTGCGATAGATGTAACGCAAATTAATCAATGAAAACAACTAGAAGTACAGGAGTAGAAAATAGTGATCGGACTACCGAGTAAGGGCATACACATCTGTATACAGGGAAAACAAGGAAGTAATGCAATAAACACAAATATTAATTTCACAAAAATAGACTGACAGAAACGTATAAAAATAGTTAGAGGAGGTATAAAAGCAAATTTATCTAACAGGGGGAACAATAGATGACAAAAAAGAGGTATCCCAAATTAAACTACTGCAGACATGTGTGGAATGCAGTAATATTAATGAAAGACGGGGAAGAAAGGTAAAATGGTGGTCATCACATTTGAGGAAGTTAAAAATGGCATTGAATAAAGCACGCCACAAACTACGTCTGCAGAAACGAGGTGGAAACAAAGAAATTGAGGTTAAAGAATACGGAACTATAAAAGTAAACCATAAGATAGCAATAAAAGATGCTAAACGTAAGAGTTGGCGTGAATTCTTTGAGAGATGTTTCACGAAATCGGTATGGGACCTACCAAATTTAATTAGTTTCAATAGAATGCACAGGAAGGAAAAATGGACAACATTACAGAAAGTAGGAGGACATACGAAGACGTTGGAAGAAACAGCAGACATGATGTATATGGAGCAGGAAAGAACAAGTTATAACCAATGCGGTTCTGTTAAGAAAAATAAGAGCTTTATTCCACCGCTTACTGATTCCAAATTCGTATTCCATTAACTAAGCCAGTTCGCCGAGAAGCAAGGAGATGTCCAGATGTTGTTCCCAAGTAAACCAATATCCCAGTAGCGTTCTCCGGTGATGAAGCTTAGTCGTGGTAGCAGTATTCAAAGTATCATGTTGGTTGTTTGTAGGCGCGTGCAGCTGTAGAACTCTTTCTGTCGACCGCAGCGCTTTTCCCCTTCTTATACGGCGACCGTGCGAGGGGAAAAGCAGCCGATGAAGGCGGCGACGCGGAACAGAAATGCAGCCAGCGTGCTTCCAGGAGGTACCCATTGTTGGAAAGATAGCACGTGCATCGACAAGTAAATTCTACTGTAAATACGAAATGCGAATTAAATTTATTTATCCATTAACTCAGATCGCTGTGCACAGACGGACAGACCGGCGGACGCAGGGACGGACGGACGTTATGCCAAAAACTACTTCTTCAGAATCAGGAACCACCAAAACTGATATTTCCGTCGCAATCTCGCTTTCGAATTTTTCACGATTACAAAACTTTCTATATACTAAGTATATGAGAAAGTAATAATACATTGAGTAAAAATAAAAATGGTCTTTATTCTACTGAAAAAATACGCAGGTATCTCAAAACTCTCCCGGAAAGCCACACTAGACTGAAATAAAATGATGATACATTTATGTATTCCGGTTATCGTGTCCCACATAAAGACAAGGTGGTTTTGAGACTACAGTCTGGTCCTCTTTGCAATACGGTTTGATCAATTTCACACACACAAAAAAAATTTGGACAGTTTACTTTCCGTCAACTGCAATATAAATTTTATCACACCTAGGACGCCCAAAGGCTTGAGACTTGAGTACCATTTTTTAATTTTCAATTTATATGTCAATCAACATAATTTTCAAAATTAAAAATATTTTTCTACTATATCTGAAAAAAAACAACAATTTATCCCATCAACTTATTTTAGCTCTTACAAATAGTAAATTATTTATTTATTTGTTTATGTCCCTGCCTCAAACAGAGTCAATAGTGTTTGTACACTCTACATTCACAAACAAATATTCTTCAACAATTTCTCAATACGTCACGCGAACGCATAATTTTATCTTAGATATTCGAAAATACAACGTACTTCTTTTCCGTTTCTGTTAATTTTTATAAATTTCTTGTATATATCATGTCTATTTTCATGTATTTATCGAGAAGCTCTCGTCTCTCATTCCCAAACAAGCAGCATACCCATAGTATATATTCTACGTTTCTTTGGTCATGCTACACATACACTGTCCTGTTTTCAGTTTCCGTATCTTTTTTAAATATTCATTGAATCTCCATGTCCCGTAAGAATTTGCTTCATCTTTGGTGAAGGATCGAACCACTTCTTCCTCTTTTCTGCGAAACGAACATAGGGTACAAATTTGAAAAACTATCTACCTCTTTGTTCCTTCTCCCATCTTAGCTGCCAACTGTATAGTAACCAATTCACAATTACAAATAGTAGATGCGAAATGTAATTTTTTGCTTTATTTTATTTAATCGAATCACTTCGCTCGATAGGGGTTCCCCAAACCCCAATTGAGGGCTTTGCGCCACCAAACTATCTCGTGGGGTTCACCCGTAGACGCGGACCTTCGCTCCAAGTGCATCTCCGTGGTATAGAAAACAACGTGCCGATGTAATTCATCATTTACTGCTCTTCATGTGGGACAATATCGGGTAGTTTTCTATTTTTTAAGTGTCATCAAGTTCCTAGTATAAATAGAATGTTAGCTTATTGCGTGTACTGTGGGGTGGGTGAGGTAATTTTTATTAGTTTTTCCAGTTTAGAGTGCATTTAACACATGCCGCGTTTCCACTGCATGGTGAGGGTTGGAATCATGGACTTGGATATTAGCAGGCAAGACGTACAGTATTATTGTACAGTATATAGGGACATTGTGACAAGTATTGACTTGTGGATGTGCGATTTGTGACATCGTGTTATATGCCAGCAATTTGAAAGAAAGATAAGTTCAATAGAGCGACAAGTCTTACTCCATGTGACAGGATGATAAGACAGTTTCAACAGATGCGTTACAGATACTCGCTGGGATTTTACCCATAGATTTGCAAATTCAGAAAATAAAATACCGACATATATTAAAGCAACCCAAGGAGATGACTATAAATGGAGAACGACTAACTAAAGATGATAAAATGGTACGACGACAGTTAAACAGATCATTTAATGGAGGGATGGCAGACGAGGTGCAAGCTTGAAAGGAATACAGACATACTGTTATACATACAAGTTAACTTTTGTACAAAAGAATAGACGATGGTTTAGGCCAAGTCGACTAATACTGGACACGGTAATTTTAGGAACTACTGGAAAGGATGTTGCACCTGATTGTGATTGTGGCGAGAATGAAGTTGCACATTTTGTGGGATTGTGGAATCTTTGGGACGGAGCATGCACAGTATATGAAACAATATAGACAGAAAGATATTTTGAATTTAAAGGATTTTTGACAATTAATAAACGAAGAATAGAAATACAACGTACTGGAAGAATACATCACATCCATTGGATATTTGCCAATGGTATTGCAGTGGGATTAGAATGAGAAATAACAAGACATCGAAGATACGCACGTCTCATCATGTCGGGGACGGTACATGCGCTATGCGGTCAAGTTGCGTTGTGTATTACTCAAAGTGTTAAAAAAACTGGACTCTGTATTGCGATTGCTATAGAGGCAGTGTTACCTAATGGTCAGGATATATATATATATATATATATATATATATATATATATATATATATATATATATATATATATATATGAAAAAATGACGCCAATAACCTATCAACAGTTGGCTTCGACTGAATGGAAGGCAATAATTGGCTTCTCCAATTGACCTTGATCTGCCCACACGATGCAGCGCTTTGGCGCGACAGTACAGTCGTAGTAGCTGACACACGACACCTGTTCTCAAATAATGCTTCTTGAAATGGTGAAGGGGAGGATCGTCAAGAATTGGCATTAGTCTACTGTCTACTCCGCAGGACAACTCATTAGCGTTCCAACTCTGAAAGTCAACTATGAAAATCTATACAAAGACAATTATTTTATTCCAGTGATTGAAGGCCAAATAGACTTGCTTATTGGCGTCGTGAAAACGCGGCATATGAGTGTCTAAGAAAATGAGATTCTTGTCGTTTTATTATGATGATTTCGGAAGGCGGACGGAAGACGCAGGTGTTTGTACCCCCGCGATCACTGCTGGGAATTCTCGGTTCGATTCTCGACACATTGCCATTTTAACCGGACCGAAGACATTCCTCCACGTATAGCAAGACGTACACCGTTTACAAGATTTTAACTGTAAAATTTCAAAACTATTTCAGTGACATTCGACCGCACTAGAATTACATCCCGGAAGACGATTTTTCATAAAATTGAATGATACTTTTGTAAAAAGGAGAGCTGAGAGATTATTAAATGAGTGACTCAAACGAAACATCGTATGCTTCTTCACGTAACTTGGTGAGAATAAACTTTCAGTAACGTTTTGGTCTGGTTTTCCTGGATTCTTGGTGTGCAATTATTCAGTGTATTTGTTACGTAACGGTCAAGAGAACTGTCCCACAACGGACCCGCAGGTGGACCCATGGAGTTCACGTAATTACTAGGTCTTGGCGCAAGGAGAAAGATGTTACCAGCATCTCTCTCCGACCGGTTTGACCCTTGTTTGTCATTTTACAGCAACTCATTTGACTATGAGACAGTAAACCAATTTTATATGTGTATAATGTCACAGTTTGAAATACGGAGGGAAATTTAAAAAATATATATATCTGTCTGGCGAGAAATCCCACATCCCACCGGGGATCGAATCCCAGCCGTCCAGCCAGTACACGCCCCTGCGCCACGCTGACTTTCTAGGGTCTTGTAGAACCTTTATAAGTATCATGAACCTATATAAGTAACACGAACTTTCTGTATTTGCAAATTAGTTTTTCGTTTAATGTTTTGAGTATTTTTGTTTTAGTTGCATTTGTTTCAGTTACTTTTTAAAGTATTTTTACTTCTTTTTTAAACATCTGGGTTTCCCGTTCTGTTCTTTTTCTATGAAAATTTGTCCCAAGATTGAGGTACTACTGTAAACATTACAACATATTTAAATAATACATACACAAATATTAAATAATTCTGTGAATTCGTGGTAAATTTCTTCTCATGAGAGATCGTGCGTGATCTTGTTCTGGAATTGTATCAACAATTCTTCTGTACGAAACCAAAAGAACTTATCTGATATACGTCAGTTTAAATATAATTTTTGTTTGAAATATTTTGACAATCTCTTATTTGTGTAATGGAGCGGTGAGCCTTCTACAATTTCGTACATTAGAAGTTGTCATAAAATGCAGCATGGAAAATTGAGAGTCCCTCGCTTGACGTGAGAGAAGCAGATGACCTTCGTGACGAAAGCGGAATGTCGTGCAGGAAGAGCGTCAGAGGCGCGCGCTATCACGCAGATTCACTGCACCTGCTCTAAATAATGAATGGTCTCGACCTTGGTCATGCTGCAATCTAAACTAAGTTTAGGTACCTTGACTTCTCCAGAGGTTTCATCCTCCCCGAAACGGCTTTCCTTTATTCTTTGTTATTATCTTTTTGTGACCTTGAACTGTTACGAATTATATTTGGAACTTGTCGATTGAGTTGAGTGGTATGTTTGTTGAATATATTTACATTTCTGTCTGCAGAAAATCAGGCGGAATTTGGAGGTAAAAAGGAGGAGAGGAAATTGCTCCTACAATATTTTACATAATTCATGCCAAATTACATTTTAGAACTCTTTTAAAATAATGTTGAATTAAAATTATTTCTTCGCATTGAATGTATATGTATAACTTTAACCAAAGAGCGAGCAAGAGCAAGTGGAACACAAATTCCTGGTTAAAATGCTAGCTTTTTTGTACCTCGCCCAAAAATTCAGATAAAAAAAATTATTCCCACAAAAATAACTGAAACTAGGTGTTGACTAAATTAAAATGAAGTTTTATACCAATATCCTTGAGGTCTTTATAGTTAATGGATTTACAGTCGTGGAAAAATTAAGTATATAGTCTGAGGGCACGGGCACTATTAGCCTGGCAGCATTCCAGTAATGTAGCTAGCTAACGCGAGCGGAGTCACTATCCTCGAAATCACGAGGTCTGTGCTCACTGCCGTGATGTCACTGCTGAGAGACTGACCATTCGGTCGGTATAAGAAAGTACTGTCTTCATTTTAGACTACGTATCATAACTTATTTATAATAAATATTAAAATAAATATTATTTATAAAATATATTATTCATTTCAATATTTACACAAATATTGTAAATAAACACAGAACGTAACTTAATCAAAACGAAACTCGTATCTTAAAAAAGAAGTAAATGCATCGTCTTAGACCGAGTGAAAATGCCCTCCCCCCTCTGTAGGTGTGTGACACAGGTTCACCGGAACAGGCCAGGTGGTTGTTGTGTATGGGCTTCGGAACTGGAGGCGGGTGGTGCAGCGGTAGCACACTTGCGGCCAATGAAGAAGATCCCAGGTTCGAGTCCCAGTCCGTTGCAATTTTTACTTGGCCGAAGACGATGCAAACTTCCCTTCCCGAATATGTACTCAGTAGATGTAAGTGAGTAAGTAAATAGTCTTGCGTCAGAAAAAAAATCAATATTAAATACGTATTCCGTAAAATACATTTTTCAATTTTGAAATAACAGTCTTGAAGTTATACACGATCCAAATAATGTGACGTTCAATTATCAGAGCCAAAATTGTGTTGGACAAATTATACTAGTTCACTACTACACATTTCTACCACACATAAGAACATACTGAACAATAATTCTAAAATATGATAAAAAGGGACAAAAGTTTATTTCAATTAGGAATAACATTCAGCAAAAATGTAATTTTTTAACGTACCAAAAATGTTGGATTTTATGAATGTTTCAAGCCTTTTTTTTCGAGGCGCTTTTTTACATCTGAGTAACACGCACGTGGTCTCTTTGAGCGCAGGTCTTGAGATTTCGAGAATAGTGGCTGAGTCGACCTCTGACCGCACAGAAGACGGTGACGGTTGTTGGCTCATCATGACGTTCATCACCGAGATAGCCAAGTTTAGACAGGTGTGGTTATGGTATTATGAATAAATAAGTAAACTCTCAAAAAAGCTCTTGCAAACTGTGTATGACAACTTGGAGAAAATGTACTAAGATACTCTCCGGAAACATGCGAGGGACCGTCAATTCCGATCAAATGTCCAAGGTCGGTAGCGGATTATATATTTATTCTTGAAATATAATATATTTATATTTAAAGAATAAATCCAAGATATTGAACATAGTAAAAACTAGAGGTTAATAACAAAAGTATTAAGGTTGAAAGAGAACCAGAGAGAAACCCGGGATACGATGGGAATACGTAAATATGTACTCATGCGTGCCAAGGTTGCGAACAGTTAGAAATAAACTATTATAAATAAAAAGGAACAAAACAGCATGCGTGAAACAAATTAATTTAATTACTATTAAGAAAACACAATAGTACTACAATAGTGTGATAAAGTATAGGAGGAATTAACATCACTTTACGCTATCTGGAATCATATAAAAAACAAATATATTGGAAATTTGAAAATCATATTAGCTTCTTTTATTAAAATGTTAAATTATTTAACACTGTAGAAACAACTGCACATTAGAAAACTTTTAACAACGGATTTGAAAAGATTCAATTTATCAATATCAATCAATCAAATTTTTGAAAAGAGAAATATACAAAATGATTCCTGAATGATACAGGCCTTTTTGGCACTTTATTACATATATTGTATTCGTCAACTAGACTGTTTATTCTAAAACGGGTTTAGGATTTCCTTAATTCCGTTTTAACGATCACAACCGCTACATAAATGTAAAAGCAAGGGACAGGCAAGATATTTTGTTCCCTAAATAAAGATTAAAAGGATTTTGGAGAGTGAGATTTACATATTATGAGAACTATCCTCTTTTGGATTTTGGAAGATTGGATACTATGAGCGCATGGCTCCAAAAGATAATACCGTATCGCATAGTTCACGAATCATACCGTATCTTATACACATCTTGTTCTAGTACACATTTTCCTGTCATACGTGTCACGTACACTACTGATAACATAAAAGGGCTCATTTATTTTTCTAAGTCCCACGCTCTGACCAGTTTTGGATCTGTTTGCTTTGCAATGCGTCTCTGCTACTGCTTCCCCTTCGACAGGGGAAGTTTCGTTCGATAAATCATAGGTCTATTTGAAACGGCGCACATATTTGGAAGACTAATAGTACCACTGGTAAATCGTAACGAGAAAATGTTTAATTACACCGCTATTAAAGAAATATTTTGTATTTTTTTATTATACACATTTTGGACTTCTATAACAAAAATATTCTGTTTATTCTTGACTTCAATAAACTTTACCATTCTCTATATTTAAACGACATCTCGAGATTCGTTGTCTCGAGAGGTCTTCATAGGCAATGTAAAAGATATTAGACTTTCTATAAAAAAACGTTTGCGTAATACTGTGATAAAATATAGTTTTTAACAGAATTTGTATATAATTGCAAGATATCGTATGGAATTGGTATAATTCGAATCACAAATTACTTATAAATATTCCTATAATTTCTTATATTTGTCGAAAGTAATTTCACATAATTTGCGATTCTCTTAAGTTTTTCATATATGTCTCACACAAGGAACCTGTTTCACACCTGGTTCCTTGTTCCTCTCACACAGGTTCCCCCTCCACAGAGAAACACAGGCTTATCTGATCAGATAAGATAAGATATTGGTAACACTACTTACAGACGCAGTTAAAAGAATTTATTTCAACAAGATATACTAAATAATGATATTATGCAGAATTATTAAAATAATTCTGAGGATGACGTTAATTTAATTTCAAAGTATAATTTCACTTTGTTATTACAAATACAAAGTTCTGGTATCATATAAAATAATTTTAATTGTAATTGCACTCTCATAATTTTAATTGTAATCGCATTGTATCATATGCAGATGATACTATAATTGTAGTTTCAGAGAATAAATGGGAGGAAACAGCGGTTATTACCAATTATTACCTTGATATGGTCTATAAGTGGCTTGTTTTAAACAAACTAACCCTAAATATAGATAAATCAGTCTACATTACTTTTTGTAACTACATTAATAGCACCCCACATAATTTTGATATAATATTAAATAACTGTAACTTAATCCGAGTACTATATGTAAAGTATCTAGGAGTTCTCATGGACTGTCATATGATATGAGATATGATATAGTATGGGATACTCATATCAATAGTAGTGTTAAGAGAATTAAGTACTTAATACATTTATTTGCTAAATTAAAAGGCATCTTACATTTGGATTCACTGATGATTTATTTTATGCGCTCTTTAATGGTTAAGTCACTTACAGAATGGTAGCATGGGCTGCAGTGCACGAATCAAATATCAGCCTCTTAAAATATTGAGGGACAGAATTTTAAAAATAATTACTGATAAAATCGTAAACGCGTTAAGAAGAAAACCTCTCAACCTGAGGCAAAAAAATAAATTCAACTGTATCCGTTTACATTACAACGAATTTAAATTACGTAGGATCCCAAAAATCTAATAGGTTTAAAACTGTAAGAACTCCCACTGTAAATTTAAAAGTTGGAGAAAAAAATTCTGTATATAATGCCATTTCTGAGTTCAATAAATTGCGAAATGCTCTAAAATCTCTTAATTTCACACAAAGTCTCGCCTATAAAAAAACTGAAAGATCACATTGCGCTACAATAAACTCGCTAAATCATATCTTATTGAACAGTCGTTCTAAAATTTTAATAAAGCTTTTACTGTTGCACATTTGTAATATTTTAATTTCACACCAGACTTTGCAGGTGTTCATCTTTCTTAGTAAGAATGTATGTAATGTATTATTGTATTTGGCAGATTTTGCAATCTAAATGTTAGTTGTATTTTATTCAGAATTAACTTCATATGACGCATGTATTTTTTGTGGTGTTTCATCTTCTGTATAAGATTAAATAATTATAAGATAAGATAATTATAAGATTTGATTTTTGAATTAATTGTTAACATATTTCATTTTGATTTCTCTACATTTTTGTCCTGAGTATCCATCTAATTTTAATTTATATTCCAATTTTATTGAATGTCTGATTGTATTAATGTTACTGACATTCATACTTTAATGTATGTATTGAGGTATGTATTGTTTTATTACTAATTTTGGATTTTGGTTAATTCGACTATTAATTTTCTATGATTTACATCTTTATATTTCATGATTTGTTTTACGTTACTTCTTGTAGATACTCTATATACTTTAGCCAATTAAGTTTTCTTTGTTTTTTGTAAACTAATTTTGGATTGCAGGTCCACGTACAGGTTAATTTTAACCCCCTGAGGAATATATATATGCCCTCAAATTCCCCCTCTACAGAGTAACACGACGCCGTCTGATCAGATAAGGTATTTCAAACCTTTCTTTTTATAGTCGTAGATGAATGAAATAATTTCAACCAGGAATACCTAGAAAGAGAGAGAATTTGCGCAGGTGATTTTAACTTTCGCTTTACTTGAACGCAAAGGCTACTTCATTTGAAGGTTAAAGTATACTTTTGAAAAATATTAAAAAGCTGTTCCAACTATTTTATTTTTGTTAAATATACTGTATTCATAGTGTAATTAGTATATGTTTAATCCGCATTATCGGTAAAGTTTGGTATAGATGCAGTGAAATAATTTCCACTCACATGGCATACTTTTTCGTTTACCAATGGTGAGAATCCAAAGAGTGTGTTTGTAGATATGTCATTTTAATGTTTTTTAGGAGAATAGAAGATAGTGTGCATCTCATATTTCTCATTGTATTTTGAAACTTCCACCCACACGAACGTCCTTAGTCGCGAATTCACATCCAATGGCGGTGTATCCAGTGACGGTGAAGAGAAAGAGAGTGAGGGAGAGGGAGAAAGAGAGAAGTAGGAACAAAGAAAGAAAACAAGAATCTGTTGTTGTATTTCACAATTTCATTTGAATAAATTAATGAAAGAGATTTCAGTTTTAGTTATATTTGTTGTAATATAAGAAAGAAAGAAAGAAAGAAAGAAAGAAGGAAAGAAAGAAAGAAAGAAAGAAATAGGAAGAAAGATAAAGAAAAGAACCTATGGTATTAATATGAATTAATACATTTCAATTAATTGGAATAAATAAAAGGGATTTGTCATTTTTTATTTATTCATATCTGAAACGAGGTTTTCATATTATTGATCTCTGATTATTTTTTTAGGTTGCACGATTACTACCAAATTGTTATATCGTGGATAAATATGTCACTAGAAGATGTAATTTATTTGTTCCTTAAGTAGTTTTATATTATTTATAACTCGAGAATTAAACTTTTGTGTTATTATTTCATATTTGAGACAAACGTTTTCTGTATTTATTTAATTCCTTTTCACATTGATTGAAAACTGAAGAGAGTCGCAAATTATGTGAAATTACTTTCGACAATACACATCACTTGTAGGAAATGAGATTTGATTTCTTTACTTCACTGTATAAATATAAGAAATTATAGGAATATTTATAAGTAATTTGTGATTCGAATTATACCAATTCCATACGATATCTTGCAATTATATACAAATTCTGTTAAAAACTATATTTTATCACAGTATTACGCAAACGTTTTTTATAGAAAGTCTAATATATTTTACATTGCCTATGAAGACCTCTCGAGACAACGAATCTCGAGATGTCGTTTAAATATAGAGAATGGTAAAGTTTATTGAAGTCAAGAATATACAGAATATTTTTGCTATAGAAGTCCAAAATGTGTATAAGAAAAAAATAAAAAATATTTCTTTAATAGCAGTGTAATTAAACATTTTCTCGTTACGATTTACCAGTGGTACTATTAGTCTTCCAAATATGTGCGCCGTTTCAAATAGACCTACGATTTATCGAACGAAACTTCCCCTGTCGAAGAGGAAGCAAGAGCAGAGACGCCTTGCAAAGCTAACAGATCCAAAACTGGTCAGAGCGTGTGACATAGAAAAATAAATGAGCCCTTTTATGTTATCAGTAGTGTACATACACGAGAAACGTGCACCCCATACTTAGCTTCAAACGTATGTGAACTAGTTAATCATTGCGAAGTTGTGAAGGGTAAATACCGTCTTGAACATTTTATAATTCAATAAAATCAATTCAATTTTATTACAAGGAAAGTACTACGACATCGCGTTATGAGAAATTACTTCTGTTTTACCCAATCTCACAAAATCTTTAACATAATGTTACATTTTTGCAAATGAATGTTGAGACTTCTCTCGCACCGTGTGACACATCTGAAGCTCGCGGTTTAATGAAATGAAGTCATATACCTTCCGGGCAAACATCGCCTGCGTCTCCTAATACTCCCTACTGTCTATACCTTCGCACTATGCTCATGGAATATTCCACCTATAACCCAATGTCAAAACTCTCCCTTAAAACGGTTCGCGAACCCTCTGGCGAATTGTTACAGGGGGATCACCAATATTTTTCTGTTACAGCGTATTTCGCTCTCAAGCTTATTTATTGGTTATAACTTGTCATTAATATAATTCTGGTATTATGATGTATTAAGATGATAAATTTACACGAATAATTGGAATTACCATCCTTGAAATTGAACTATAATAATTTGCATTCCTAAATTCTAAGTTATGTTTTGTAATGTTAGGTGAGCGTAAGTTATTAGTAAGGTTACCATGTATCGAATTTTGTTATCTGACCTGACGAATATAAAGTGTGTTAAAAGCAGAAATCAAGATGATAATTATTTACATTAGGAATTGATTACATTGATTTGCAACCACACCTGACTGCCAAGGACTTTACCCAGCACGGTTTACACCTGAAACCGTCTGGGAAACAGCACTTTGGTTCTCTCCTAGCTTCACATCTGACCTCACATCATCCATCTCCTCCATTACCTCCTCCTGCACGTACCTCATCTCCTCCTCCACCTCCCTCTACTTCTACCTCATCTCCTCCACCTCCCTCTGCTCCTACCTCATCACCATTTCCTCTTCCTATCTCCACACCCATTTCTTCTCCTGTCCCCGTTCTTTCACCTACTGCTTCCTCATCTCCCACGTCAACATCTATTCCTCCTGTCGCCCCCATACACCGTTACAACTTGCGCTCAGGAGTACGATGTGGTACTCGAAGGTGACAATCGCGTTCAGGTGCTGTGTGCGAGCTTCATCCGGAACTAGAAGCTGTACCAATTTCAAATTCCTCTCCACAATCTAACGTCGATTCCATTTCTCGTGAGTCACAAACTCTTTGCGAAAATAAAATAATTATATTTCATCATAATGTCCAATCCCTTTCAAACAAATTGACAGACATTGAAATTCTGGTACACGAAAATCGATTCGATTTGCTATGCCTCACAGAGCATTGGCTTTCAACTAACAACATCAACGATACTGCTATTTCTAATTATTATTTAGCAAGTTCTTACTGTCGGCAAAATTTTAAAGGCAAAAATCCCCACGGAGGTACGTGTATCTACGTTCGTAATGATATTTTATCTTCTCCACTGACAGGCTACGAGAACTTCTGCGTAGATAGTGTGTTCGAAATTTCTGCAGTTGAACTGACCGACACCGGTATTGTTGTTTTGTGTATTTATAGACCTCCTCAATCAGATCTTGACATATTTTTTCGGAACTTCGAAAATGTTTTAGAACATATCGCACATAAATCTACTAAATCTATCGTTATATGTGGTGATTTCAATATCGATTTCTTGAGTACATCCGACTCTGCACATTCACCAGTTAATCGATTCAAGAATCTTATCGACTCCTTCAACCTTATTACTACGATAAATGACCCCACTCGCCTCTCCGGCTCATCTCAAACATTGCTAGATCAAATTATAGTCAACAATGGAATCTCGTATCTCTCTGAAGTGTTTATCGCCGGATACAGTGATCACCTTGCTCAAGTATTGACTATTAATAATACACTAAAACCGCTTAAAATCCTTTACAAATTTACAAGAGAGTTTAATGACATAAATAAATCCATATTCGTAAATTATTTGCGTGAAGAAACATGGAAAGATGTTTACAATTGCCAAAACACCGACGACAAATTCAATGTATTTATCTCAACATTCCTAAAACATTACAACTCTAGTTTTCCCATAAAACGCAAGTTAATTAACACAAAAAAATACAATAGATGGATCACCCTAGGGATAAGAATTTCTTCAAAAAACAAACGCCGTTTATATTATCTTTCAAAACGCTATAACCAGCCACCCGAATTCCATAATTATTTTCGTAAATATAAGACTATTCTCCGAAAAGTAGTCTATGCAGCTAAAGTTATGGAAAACGACAGGCATATACTAAAATCGAACAACCGGATGAAAGCCATGTGGAATATTGTTAACAATTACACGTCAACTTCTGAAAATCGCGAAGAAAATGTTTCTTTACTAAACGATGGCAAGATCGTGTCAAATCCTCAGGACATCGCAAGTTTGTTTAATTCTCACTTCTCAGAAGTTGGTAAAATAACGAACTCAATATATCCAAATCAATGTCCTCCAATTATTACCACCCACATACCCAATTCTATGTTCACTTCCGAAACTAACGCCAGTGAAGTCATGGGAATCATCAGCTCCTTAAAAAACAAATTTTCACGAGGCATAGATGATATACCTGAGTTTATTGTTAAATCTTCGTCCCACGCTATATTAAATCCACTCGTAAATATTTTTAATAGTTCTTTATCGGAAGGGGTGTTTCCCAATATATTTAAGAGAGCTAAAGTGAAACCTTTACACAAGAAAGGAAACAAACTTAATATTGGAAATTACCGACCAATATCTCTACTACCCACTTTCTCAAAAATCCTAGAAAAATTGTTCTATAAGCGTCTTCTAGATTTTTTATCAAAATATAACATTCTCTCTGACGATCAACACGGTTTTAGGAAATCCTTTTCCACTACAAGCGCCATATTTTCCTTCTTAAACGATGTTACCACATCTCTAGACAGTGGAGAAAATCCTCAGGGTGTTTTTCTTGACTTATCCAAAGCATTCGATGTCATCGATCACGGAATTCTCCTTACCAAATTGCATTCTTTAGGCATTCGTGGACTTCCACATCAATGGCTAACTTCTTATTTAAAAGATAGATATCAACAAGTAGAAATATCCTATACTAAAAATAAAATACTTGAGCGTTGTCTTTCAGAAACAAAGCCACTTACTTGCGGAGTACCCCAAGGATCAATTCTCGGCCCTATACTCTTTTTATTGTATGTGAACGACATGTCATCATCCACATCAGATTGCAAAATGGTTCTTTTTGCTGATGACACTAATTTACTATGTAAACACGCCAATGCTCAAAAAGTTTTGTCTAACCTTTCGACTTGGTTCCATGCAAATCGTCTCATTGTAAACACTGACAAAACAGTGTCTATGTCATTTCACAATAGTATCACAAAATCTTTACCCCAGGTTTCTCTTTCTTTAAACGGAACACAATTAAAAACTGTTACAAATACAAAATTCTTAGGTCTCCATATTCAAGACAACCTCAAATGGAATTGTCACATTGACAATCTTAATTCCCAATTAAGCAAATTGTGTTACGCATTCCGAATCTTAGTTAACGCAGTTAGTCCACGTATTTCCCGTTGCGTATATTTTGCAAACGTTTACTCCCATTTACGTTACGGCATTACCTTCTGGGGTAATTCCGGTCAGAGTATTCAAACTTTCAGAATTCAGAAGAGGATAGTTCGGATAATTTGTAAATCTCACCCCCGAAACTCTTGTAAACCTTTATTCAAGGAATTAAATATCTTAACACTTCCCTGCATTTATATTTATGAAACGGTCGTGTTTGTTAAGACCGAATTACTGAAGTGCCACCCTTGCTTTATACGAAACAGTCTCGTTCACGAACACTATACACGCAATAGTAGTAATATTCATCGCCCTAGAGTGTCAACCACTCTTTGCCAAAAGGGACCATACCATTCGGGAATCGTTCTATATAATTCCCTGCCCAAGAATATAAAAGATATTATGAAATTGAATATCTTCAAATCCGCGGTTAAAAACTACCTCCTGCACCAGTGCTTCTACACTGTAAAAGAATTTATTGATTTTAACAAAAGTTAAATTCGTCTTGTGCTTTATCACGCCATTGCTGTAGTACTTTTTAAACAACTTATAACAATTTCAAAAACTATTTTCTTGCATGATTGTGTTGTCTTATGGCTCATATTAATTTAGTTTTATGTGTACTCAACATTGGCACGTTTGTGTACATAAATTCTGTAGCCCCATCCTGGCCCGGGTTTTTCTCCGGTTTTCCTTCGGGTAGAGGCGGATTTATCATACAGGTTCTCTAGGCTTTGTCTAGGGGCGGGTCTATTGTAACAATAAATCGTGAATTTAGTGTTATTTCAATTTTTAAGCACTATACTCAGAATAATCTATAGTTCGATAATAACTTACATGTAATTTTTTGCTTAAAATTACAAACATATTGACATTCTATTAGTATTATAACTCGCAGCTAACTTTTTATCTTATCTAGGAATTTTTGCTGAATTTTTTGAATCCGCCTCTGCCTTAGGGCCCTTGATCGGAATTGATGGGATGGTCCCTTGCTTGCTTCCGGAGAGTAAATTAGTTTTTTTCCCCCTCCACGTGGTCATACGCAGTTTGTACTGTTTTTTGACAATAAATTTATTTATTTATTTAATAGATTTCGTAAGCAGGCGACAACAACTGCGCAACATCACAATGTATTGTTTGGGGGGACCTTCTCACTAGCAGTTTTCTGATACCTTCTATATTTAAACGTGGCATCGTTTAGAAACTAAACAACATAGTGTGTGAACAATTATTATGTTGCGAGAGAATTACGCTGACTACTTTTCTCCTCTATATAACATTGAATACCCCGAAGAGAACATTAGCAGTACTAAAATAATGATCAAACTTGCGTTTCGTAAGCGAGACTTGTTGCTTCATACATAGGCTAGCCGGGCACATTGCTTGAGTTTGTAAGACTAAAATCTCAGGGAATACAACATGTTGATGTTCGTTACCAGCTTTTACTGTGATTGGTGAAGGCAGTAATAGGGGTGTCTCAGGTGGCCATCTTGGACCATTTTTAACCTTGCATTTGGAGTTTCCAGTTGTTTTTATGTTGGAGTTCCGTGTCGATATAAAAGTTATTATGTATTCTTATTCATTCTCATAAGTGATTATTTCAAGTTAATCATTACGAAAACGAAACATCACCGTATTTGAATTTCGTGTAGGGGTTGATGTCCTATAAAATATTCTTTGGAGGGGGGGTCTCTGAACGACGGCGTTTTGTACTAAACCTTTGCTTTGTTGATAGGAGTTTCGGAGGCGTAGGGACATTGGTGTCATGGTGTGATCTCGGAACAGTTTTTTTCTTGGAGAATATCGTGAAAACACGCATGGCTATCCCTAGGGGTTAAGGCGCCCGGGTCAAACAAACATGGTGGAATTCCGCTCACCAACGCGGTCTAGATTCCTCTCCCCCTCCCCCCGCCAACCTTGTCCTTATGATTGCCAGGTATGTAAGTTTTTTTGACAGGGCAATCATTAAAAGGGTATAAAGTTCGGAAACTTCTACTTCTACCAAGACCAAGCAGCTCTTAATTACTTACTCTTTTATTGTTAATCTAGAAATCTTCAATCTCCATAATTTTTTGAAATCAACGTATCAATTAAGAATAAAACATATATATCATGACTGAAAAAAAATTAGCCCTGACAATTTTTATTATCTGTTATTAATATTAACATTACCTATGACATTTTATTGTACTTTTATTTTTTATTTCATTTTATTAAATCGACTCACTTTGTTTGCTGGTGTGCCCCCTGACGCCTATTTACGGTTTTGCCTCACCAAGGATTCACATTCTCTCTGTGCCTTCGCCCCAACCAGGCTTCAAGCGTGAGTACTTCCCATGCATCGACAACTATGTGTCGCTGTTATCAGCCATCCAATGTCAAAGCCCGAGTCTAAAAAGAGCCCCATGTAATTGCGCTCACCTTTCAGTCAAAGGCGATGAGGCTAATTTTATTACAGTTTGAATGCAATAAACACTCTAAAAGTGTCTGACAAACTGAAATGCTTGTAGTTTTATGATTATAATCGATTAATACAAGGATTAATTTTTTGTGCGTATGTGCTGTTGCAAGGGTGGAAGTCAATTTCGTAAATAAATAATTTTGTTCATTATATTATTACACACGTTATTGATGTATTCATAAAATTATTATTATTATTATTATTATTATTATTATTATTATTTTGATGTAGTGATGTTTACTTCACAGTTCTAAAGGTGTTCTGACTGGTTTAAATTTATAATCCTAGGTTGCTATCCTATCTCTAAAGGATTATTGTTATTATCATCATCATTATTTTGAAATCGGTAAAGGTGAACTAAATTCATTTCTTAATTAACATACATTGCACTCTTCAATAGCATCGCCCAGAATATTACGTGAGAGGTCCGTAAGTCGAACTTCGTGATGTCGTTTCATTGGAGCGCGGAACCCTATCGTTTTCGTCAGTCTTACGTCAGTGACGTCACTGCTAGTAGTTAACTCCATTACCGCTCTAGTCTTGAGCTCCACTTGGTCAACTGATTTTCGTGAACGAGTTTTCCATTGTGACCGAGAAACATTCCGCGCGCCGCCTGTGTTCCATCGCTGCAAGCTGTTTGCTGCCGCTACTTGGACATTATCCATGCGCGACTAAGCGCTACGCTCTTACGGAGTTGCTCTTCCGACAGATCGCGCGCGGTCGATGGTGGTGGCGACGAAGGTGGTGGTGACTATAGCGATGGCCGTGGCAGTGTCGGCGGCGGCGGAGAGACGACTGTTTCTGTGGCAATGTGACTCAATATTTCTAACGTGACGACCTGGCTGGAGGTGGTGTGGAACGTATGGACAAACATTGATGGGATTTGTGGAAAGAACGTATCGACGCTATTATGGGGAGTGGAGGAAATAGCAGAGGAAACGAGTGATATACCTCAAGGTATAATGTCATTTTGTGATGGTAATGGTGTAATTTAGTAGTTGGTGACGGTAACTTCGGGAACTATGATTCGGGAAATATGAAGATGCTAAGTTATGAAGATTGTCGAGGGAAGATATCCAGCGATGGTGACGGTGGTGGCGGTAGCGAAGTGGTTGAAGCCGACATGTTGCTCGTGGAGGCTGAGAAACGCGTGCGAACGGGAGAGCGGGCAAACAATCGCCACCCGGCATTTGCTGGCGCGGCGCGTCGTGCTGCACGCTTCTACCTTTTGCGTGTACAATAGCCTGTCACTACTTTGCACGGACCGTTTATCCATCGTCTTCCTTTTAAAGTGTTGTTTCTTTCAAACGAATGGAAGGCCTTCCTTTTCTAGTGTGTCGTTGGAACAATCACGCTGATTCGTCGGCTCAGGTAATTCTATATGGTGCTTTGATATTACGAATTTTTCAACACACTCAAGATTCTTTTCTATATCAACACCTGCGATGATTAATAGAGTATTCAGTGTCTCGTACAAAATTTAGAATATTGCCGTTTTTAATTGCATACTTGTGGTAAATTTACAAGTTCCATCCAATCCTCAGATCTAGGTGTTTTGTAAATGTATTGATGTTTCATTGTTTCACGTCCCTTTAAAATGAACGATTAATTTTCTCAGGTAGCAATACCATGACTATTATTTCGAATTATATACTTATTTAACTAAAACTGAAGGTAAAGATATGACAATTACTTTAATAAATATTGAATAATGTATTTATACGGTTACGCTGTTGTACGGTACAAATATTTTGTTGCTGTAAATGTCGTCAGGAATGGGCTGATGCAATGAATAATTTATACAATACTGTCTGAGAACATATCATCGTACCGTTGGAGGTATTGTCGTGATATTTTAGTCGAATCATTCATAATTTAATAATTATTTTTGTTTAAATTATATTAACTCGTGTGTTTGTTTTATGAATCATGGTAACTGAACAAAAACCTAATTAGTAACAAATAGTAATTAATTTAAAAGGGATATAAATATAAAAATAGGAATAATAAACAGAGTCAAGCGAATATAGAAAATTGTTAATACACTTGACTTTGTTCGTAAGAAGCGTGTCCTGCCATTCAGATAATTTGAAATCACATTTGATTTGTTGATTGCCGCCAACAGACACTTTCTCACCATGGGATGATTTACACGTTACCAGCACTGGTATTTTTGTAAAGGAAGGTCAAAAGTGCAAGTGACCGAATATTTTTGTGAGGGGCTTTTTTTAGTTAAAATTTACTTCTTTCATATTAATTTAGTCCTTTGTTTCGATTTTCTTACACCTTGTATTCAGAAATGTTCAGGGATTAAATACGTTTTGTTTCGTCCTTCCTTGATTTCATTTCTATTCTTAATTTAACAGACAAAATCAATATCACTGAATCTATGAGAGTGACAGATTTTTGCGAGTTCTGAATTTAATTATACTTCATTTATTTTGTTTTGACAAGACTTCTGTTTTGTTAACTTTTGTATTCAATAATCTTTTCAAGACTAAAATTAAGATAGTTTTGTGTTTTTTTTGCGATAGTATCTAAATGAGTTCCTAAAACTATTGAATTCAAAGTAAATTGTTATCACTGCGAACCTGCTTTCATATTTTCACTATACACGTTTTCTAATATTGATACTTAAGTAAAACTAAAGTTTTGAATTAAATGTTACTAACGGTTTATAATATCATTTTATAACCTAGTTGAATAAACTGAAAGTTAAATTAATGTTTAATGAGATATGTGTCTCGAATTTAAGACGAGAGAAGTGGACGGGTGAAAGGGTAGAGTAGAGGAGTCGACGTGTCAGGGACACACCGCCATGAACCAAACGCGCGACTTTCGAACTCCGCATGTCTCTGAGGGTTTCTATTAGCACTTTCGTTTGGCATTTTTAACAATTAAAAAAATACCTCCAGTGCGTCTCTTGATATTTTACCAGGACAAGTTTCGACATATCATCTCTCATTATTTCCTTGCATGTATAATGCGCTTTACAATTGCTGTATTCGGGACTAAACATGTATCACAGTGTGCCATATTTGTTTTGCTGCAGCTACCAGCTACTTGCGCGTCTGTGAGTCTCTGGCTTCTCCAGTGACTGGCACGTAACGTTAACAAAGGGCTAATCACTGGCATCTAGTGATTGGTAATCTCAACTTGCACGCCTACTGGCAGCAATGGACTCGTGGAGACAATGAGACTCCTAGCATGATTCTTCGTTTTATTTGGACATTTTCTGTTACCATAGTGCCTTCAGAAAGATGCAACCACAATTCCGTTCTCCATTCTTGCATAGTTGTTTCTACGAAGTTAATTATTGTTGGGCACTCACGATAGATGTTCAAAGATTCTATAATCCACGAGTGAGGGACGCTATCGAACGCTTTCTTATAGTCTATCCAAGACATACTAAGGTCTTTACGTCGTTTCTTAGCTACACACGCTACCATTTTGCTGACCAACAATTGATCTTTACAGCCTCTGGATTCCTTTCTGCATCCTGTTTGTTTATCCGGAAGTATGTAATATTTGGATGTGAAATACAATTTCAGCGAGTATGCTATTTGCTTCAGCAATCTGGATCTTCCTTGATTTTGTAAGTTAAACTTTTACGAGTGGTCCACGCTGCTCCAAGTCAAAATTTGTTGGCGGCAATCAACAAATTTTGATCATTTTGACCCTACGTTTCTCCTCTAATGTATTTTATTCAGCTCTTTCTTGAACCTTAAGACTTACATTTCCATTACTAACTTCATTTTCAAAAGACATATCCATACTTTCATCACGATTAGGTGTTTGCACTACTACTTGCTTGTCGTGTAGTGCCTTGTCGCCTTGGTTTTGTTATACCAAGTTGTTCCTCATTGAGCTCTGATTTACGCTCAATAAATCTTCTTTGGATTTCCAATCCAAAGAGTGTTGGCAATCGAGTTTGGAAATATATAAGGATATATCTCTCTCCATATTTTATATGTATCTTTGACCTTACTATTTCGTATTTTGATATATCAAGCATAAACTTATTGAGCAGTTGTCCACATAATTTCTTCTTAGTGAGCAGTAGTCCACATAATTTCTTCTTACTAAGCAGTTGTCCATTTATTTCTTTGTGAGCCCCTTATTGTTCTGGATATTTCAGATTGACTTCATTCTTCTGCCAGTGTTTTTTATCCATTAGAATTCGCCGAGAATTTCGCAGGTTTACGATTAATGGTACCTCATCCTGCCTTATTCGTGAAACCAATTGCAAAGAGACACGACAATGGATTGAAATAAGAGAAATACTAGCCTTGTAATGAATAGGATAAAGACAAGAGGGTCTAGACCAAAGTAAATTGAAAAAGAAAAATTCCGGTTTTGCGACGATTTCGCCTGATAACGACCTGGGATACCTTACCGGTTTCCCTGCTGGTAGATAAGATAAAAAAAGAGGGAACGTCAAAATCATTTTCAACAGTCTCCAAGTTACTCAATCCGCGTGGTGGTTTTTGAGGGTATGGTTGGACCAAGGATGGGGTAGGAAAGAAAGGTTGTTGTGGGACACACTTCGTCTGACTCCTCGGCTGAGACCAGTACGGCTTGGGAGGTCCTATCATTTGCTAAGCTACCGCCGGCATAGCCCTCAGCTTCATCGAAGAACGCAAACCCTCGCCACCCACACTGACAGTGCTTCGATAAGGTGGTGTCCCCGGGGAGGGTTTATTATTATTATTATTATTATTATTATGGATTTTGAGCGAAAATTCTACATTGTCTTAGTGGAGATTAACCCATTATTATGTTGGTTAGTTCGAAGCATAATTTCTATTTACCTATCAATGGTTACGAATTAAAGTACAGTGAGTGACCACCTAACTGGTTTTAAATTTCCCGAATTTTATTCTGTGGAAAATAGTCATGCATCCTGTCTAATAAAATTTGAACCTTGCGGGTTTTTTCTCAGATTTTCCTTCGCGTAGAGGCGAGTTTATTATACATATTCTCTAGGATCTTGTGTAGAATGAAATAATAAATCTAGAATTTAGTGCTATTTTAATACTTACGATTTATGAACCATATTTTCCGAATCTATTGTTTGACAATAAAGCGTACTTCTGAAATAACTTTATGTTCTATTAAATCCATTTTTTTGTATTCTATTAATTTTATAACGTGCGCCGAACTAATTTTATTCTCATCTTAGGAGTGTGCTGAAATGTTACATCCGTCTCTGCTTTAGGGCCCTTGATCTGAATTGATGGGAAGGTCCCTTGCTTGCTTCCGGAGAATAAATTAGTTCTGGAGAATAAAATCGTCCTCTACGTGGTCATACGCTGCTTTTGACAGCTCTTTTGACTATAAATTTATTATTATTGTCATCATTATTATTAAAACCATCTTGAGGTTGTGCAGGTTCTTATGGGTAAAACCTGTTAAGGAACGGTAATTAAATAAAGTCATGTGTTATTTCTAATGGAATTGTTATAGAAAACTGCCACTTCTGCCACCAATATTATATTAGAAAAATACGAAATTCGCCTCGTCTTTCCGGACAATCAAGGAAGTTATCCAACGGAATCGATCACAAAACTAGAGAATTTTTGACAAATGAATCTATTTCTCAAAAAATGTTTCAATGCAAATTGTACAATTAATTTTTTGGAGTTTTTAAAACCCCAGAAAGGGCTCTAATGATGATGTTGGAGAACCCTAAAGCAGCAATTTAAAAAAACGACATAATTTATCAATTATTCTTATATTGATTATTTTTAAGGTCAGGAGAATAAATAAAATTATTGATGTTTCATAAATGGTTGACTAGCTCCTGGTACACTCCTACTACCTGAAAAATGATGTTTGCTCGTTGAGGGTGGAAGTGGTAAGGTTCGTGAACTTGCACCCCAAGGCTCCTATTCGTTGGCGAGTCTCACCGCTCGCTCGCCGACGCGATGGCTCGTAGCTGTCGTGGGAAATGGTGAAAAACGCGGCTGCAATTGCGACCCCATTATGAGGCAACAACAGAAAAAGAGCGCACGTTCCGTTTTGATTTGGTCGGGAGCTTACCACCAAATTGAGATGAAGCCGCGGCAACCTGTCCTGGCTTTGGGTATCTCTTCTCTGCCGCAACAGGCCTTCTGCATCCTCTTCAGACTATTTTCCCCTTTTTCAATCTGAAAGGTGGTTACCTTTCTCACTACCAAAGTCTCCATGTCGTAGGGGAAAATATAATACGAATCTAAAGAATATATTCACTGAAGGATTAACGAGTCACTTTTTTACGACCATGAAACCAATTTCAGTAATCTTCTGCGCATCGCTTGTTTTTTTACGATACGACTAAACTTAATTTCGTTATCCAAGTATTAACTCAAATTTAGCGAAGCGCTCTCTTTTTCACGAAATCTACCCTTTCATAAAGCTGTTCCAAGAAAATTATATTTACCACAGATAAAACATAAAAAGTCATGCGAATTCTTACACATCTGTGAAACCGTATCAGTCTCTCATATCCAGACGTACAGATCTTATTCGTTATAAACTGATAATTAAGCGGTAACCAGGGAACGAAATCGGATTACTTCGCAGTTACGCCAGTGCTTACACAGTGAAGCATGTTAAAGTATGATTCCATTACCGTACTCAGTTTCGTTTTCTTAAAAATAAACATATAGGAATGAATAATTGAGTTGTTTCATCGTTTATTCGGTCATATCACTATAATGTTAAAAATAATTATCTTTTTTTGCTTCTGATTATACTTCAAGAATGATGTATCTACTGGCCCTCTAGTGAATCTAGACATTTTTCATCATACCCACTATTTAACTTAACGAATTTTTATTTGTTATGCTAACGTCGATTACAGCATTATTATATTATACATCTTAAGACGCCACTTATATTAACTGATATACCACTCTCTAAAACTCATATTCTGTAAATGAATTGGTTGATGTTTTCTATGATAACAATTTCAATATTCAATATGAATTTTTGTTCTGGGTTTCCTCCATAGGTCAATCGTGTATAGTTATGACAACCGAGCCAAAACATCCGTTGATCCATTTCAGTTTGACTTGAACTTTCACTCGCAAATGTATTTCACTTGATAATGGTGCCAATGGGTACCGAAACGTGAGTTTTTTTTAATATTTTCAAAGTGTTGTATTGTTCTTAGTGTTTTACTAAGTGATGTTTTCCACTGAATTCTAAAAAATAAATTGTCTGCTAAAAAGGTCGTTAATTATTTACTTATATTTCACTATGAAGACGAAGATAAAGTGTTCGAAATGATATATAATGTTTCTAATAGAAAGAAATTGCATCCTAATTACCTTTTATGGGAATCATGAGCTCTCTGATGCTTGTCCGCTTCCCATCTTGCAGAGTATACAAAAAATTCCCATCTTGCAGAGTATAACTACAAAATATATAAAAAACTATATTTATGTTAACACGTTTAATTTAATAAAACTGATTATTTGATTTAATAAAACCATTGATGTAATAAAATATAAAATCAATAATTCTGTCCTCAAGATCTGACTCGTTACATGTGACATAAGCTCGTAATTACTACGTGGTTATCAATTGGTATTGTTGATATTAAATACGCTTAGTTTTCCAGTACTGGGATTAATTTAAGAAAGAATATTTAAAGTGAAGAAATTTTCGATTAGCTATGGAAAAATAACCAGACGCCTTTTTTACATAATCCTGAGTAATTTTTACCTTTTATATGTCATAGAATGACCATTAACGAGAAACCAATCGGATGAACGACTAACGCAACTCTCGTCTCTTGGTCCCGGTATGAAAAATATGGGTGTAATAGATACTCGGGCGAGTTAATAAACACACGCCAATATGATTGGAAATAATGATAAATTGTTATGGAGCAATACAAATTGATTCACTAAGGAATAAGTAACACGACGGGTTTGTTATTTCGCCCCAGTACTTCCAGTGCTCTCCATATCTTCCCTGTTATGAATGAGCTTGTCCTGAAGGTCCACGAGCCAGTCAACCCCGCTCTGCTTTGCTAGCGTCACTATCCTCGATGACTGCCCCCTGTGGTCTTCCTCCATCACTTCAGACACATGGGGCTTTGCAGTCACAACCAGAAAAGTTGACTGTAGACAACTCTTGGCTGACTGTAGTCAACTTCTCTCGGAAACGCGAATGGAATGCAAAAGTGGTGCAGAAGTTGACTTCTGGGTTCGCGCATGCTCGTTGGGTTACTGAAATGCTTTTCGTGAGGTAAACGGTCACAGAATGCTTCATTAACAATGAATTACTTGGCGATTCTTCTAATTCGAATCTTCTGGCTGGACTCAACTCTCATCCTCAGCCCAACGCAATTCTTCTGAGTCTTTGTGATACTATCGATTGTTCTGACTGCGCTCAACTCTCCTCCTCAGCAAAGTCAAGCGAAGTTGATAACGGTCAACTTTTTTCATGAATGGAATGCTCGCAAAGTTGACAGTAGTCGACTATGGTCAGCAGTTGGCGTAAGTGGAAAGCCTCAACATAGTCTGCAGTCGGACATCAATCTCTCTATAGTCACTGAACTATTGATATTTTATGTTTATTCTTGCGCGATCTTCCAGACTGCGCAGTTATTTCAACAAGGCACGACGCAACAACTCCTACCCACGTGACACGGAACTACGGCGCAGCCTTTTCTCTCCTAAATAAAATGTACAACGAAATCAACTATCATTGTCAATGCACGACGTATATATTTGGTCAAGATAATCTTACATAAAAATAAGTTATGTTAACCTTAGAAACAATTATGTTTACCTTTCGTATGTCAACGTAGAACGATCATATTGATGACTGTGAATGTAACAAGAAAGAATGAGTAACGGTTGTAATTATTACATCATTTTAGTTTACAAAATAATTAAGTAATATGTTAATGAAGAATGGAGTTGACACGACAAATATAACAATATTGTTTATATGTTTTTTAGAGAACAAAAATTTTTTCAATGCGTTCAGTGGTAGCGGATGCATTAATCATGGCCTAATTACAGTCGATAGGCGATGGTTACTCGATAACGTGTCCATGTTTTATCAGTGCGTAGGATAGAGTACGCAGTGGCGGCAGCGGCAATTGGAGTGGCGAGGCCATCCCATAGCGATCAGTGGGTGGCGAGACGAGGGTGGCATTGTGTTTGAACGCAGCTGCAGCGTCCGAGGATATTGCTCGTGGACGCTCTGTCTCTCTCTCCCGCTCCTCACTTCTCCCCATCAGTTGGATTGGACTCGGCATGAAATGGATCTGCTTAATAGCCCCTCATTCGACGGTGGCGAGAAGTGCTTTCGAGAGTCCTATTGGGATGATCTACATCCAAATGAAAATCATTTCGACCAAGTCTTATTGTTCTAAATAGGCGGTATCAAGATTATTTGTGTTTGAACTGTTACGAAATAATTTTTACTAGTTTCATCTAATTACATAAAAGCATGTTTAGTCAATGTGCTGTTATGTCAAGCAATCGAAACCAAGCCAAGCCAACAGGAACGAAATTGTTCAACAATCGCGAATAATATTTTTTTAGCTCTAATAATTATTTTACGTAGTGTTTACTTTATTTTTCTTTGGTGTATGGGATGGGGTTTAAGGAGAGTAATTTTTATTCTAAATTGGGTTCAATTTAATTTTTTTGAAGTAGGTGAAGTCAAGAAAAATAATTGGTTAGATTTTGCGCGATTTTTACACCTCTCAGTACAGACGAATATAATAGTTTTAGGAATTTTTTTTGGGGTAAATTTTTTTGAATTTATGATTTTAAAAAATTGCTAAAAATTTATAATAAGATAAATCCGCCACCTGCCCTCGAATATTTCAAATAATGATTTTTTGATAGAATACAATTCATTAAACAGCACCATATTGTAGAATCCAATGGAAACTAATGTGAGATTGGAAGAAAGAAATTGGACCGTTGTAAATTAAATCACACTATTTTGATAGCTTTAAGTCATGAAACTGCTGAGAAAATTACTTACAAGAACGATGAACATACAGAGGTCTCAAATGACACATATCGGATCTATTTTCGAAACTTTGTAGTTTCATTCTTGTTTCGTTACTCATGTCCCATGTTTCTGCTTCATACAAAAGACTCTGTGTAACTAGTTTTATGAAGTTTTTGTTTAGTTTTTCGTGAGATGTATGTATTTCTCCATACTGCATACAAGTGGACAAACACGACATTCGCTTTTCCAATTCTAGATTGCAGTGTTTCCGGTAGTATTTTTATTTTGCTTCCGAGATAGGTGGAAGAGATCACATTTTCAATATGTTGACTATGTTATATTAACGGAGAGTAAGATCTTACGTGCATCCTTCGTTTTACCTATATTCATTTTCAATCCAGCTCCGATATTAGACAGCTTTGAAACCTATTCTGCTGTGCCTGAATTCCGATATGAGGGAGATATCGTCCTCATAGTCTAGGTCTCCGATGGCTTGCATCTAATTCCTCGCTTCTTATCAGCTGTTACCTCATCTAGAATCTGAATAAACAGGAGCGATGACAGAATGTATCTCTGCTGTACATTTTTTCTTACTTTGATGAAATAGTTTTCCATTGTGTAAAACTTGACATGAATACTCTTTATATACGGACTTTATTATATTTTTGATATTTTCAAGGAAAACTCTTTTCTCCTATACTTGCCATCTGTAGTCTTGTGTCAGCGAATCGAATGCTTGAATCGACAAATATTAAATATAACGTTCAATTCGATTCCATGCTCTGCTCCATTTTGATGGAGAGGAAGCAATATTTTGTAGAACTGTTTCTATATCTGCTTTGATAATTTCTGCTCCGACATTATCTTTCATTTTTTTATTGTTTTATTGTTTTATTGCCGTATTTATTTCAGCTATTGTTGGAGGTTCTGTGTTAATTCGGATAGCTTCTGAAGTTGTCTCACTTGAACTATTGTTGGATTTTATCACGTGTTCCATTAACTGAAGAATTTAGGTCTTGTGCAGGAGTTCATGAAAATATTATGTCTATTAATTTTTTCCTCTTCATCTATTAAGATTTATCATCATTATTCCTCACTAACCTCTTACATCCTTTTTTCTTCCCTGGATAGCATTCTTGTTATTCGATACGTCTCCTTTTATCAGCTTTACGTGCAGCTTCCTCCGCTAGTTTTGCACTATTGTCTATCTATTTTTGTGTTTTCTTCCTAACACTATTTTTGTTTGTTAACTCTATTCTATTCTGTTTTTGTAATTTCTTTCCGATTTCTTGTCTTGCTTTGGTTAATTTGTTTTAAGCCTTGTCTCTTTTGAATTGTTTCACTAGCATCGAGAAATCTCTTTTTATCACCTTCCAACATTGTTTTTAATCCTGTTTCAACGTTTTGAAGAGCAATAATTCGTGTTTTGATTCTATCTTCACTTGCTGGTCACCTTTGGGTTTTCCAATTTATTTAAATCATGGCAATTACTTCTATTCTCAAATTTCTTTCGGACACCCATTATTTCAATTTTAACACTGGGTACCATAATATAGCGGTCGATCCATATATCTGCGCCTCGTTTATTTTTCACATCCGTTAGCATTTACTTCCACATTCTTGAAATGGTAAAATAATAAATTTGATTCTAACATGGAGATTTGGGGACATCCATGACATTTTGTGGAACTTTCTGTGTGGAAAATGGGTGTCCTCTATGCTTAAATCCTTTGATACACAGAACTCCATAAACATGCTTCTGTTTTCATTTGACTCGCCAACTCCATGGATTCCCTTTACATGCTCCATACCTTGGTTATCACATCCTACTTTTGTATTCAAATCATCTATAAGGATTTTTATATCATTTGCATTTGCTTTCTCCATTGTCTCTGAGCGATACACAGAATCTAAATTTGCTTCTCCTCTCTATTTGCTTCTTTGATTGATGTATAACATTGAATGATTGTAACATTTCTTACTTTCGCCTAAAATTTCGCTACAATTATTCTATCTGAAACCGGGTGCCATTTTAGTAAGTTCTTGTGAGCTGTTTTTGTTAATAAAATATCTACTTCACTTCTATGCTTATTATCAGCGGACACTCCAGAGCATAGAAGAGAGTAAATCCATTCTGCGTGGTAAATATTCCAAACTCTTTGTGTCTTATTTCACTTAAATCCAAAATATCAAGTTTATGTCTATCAATTTCCATCGCTACTTCTTTTAGTTTTCCGGGTTGTCTCAAAGTTCTTGTGATCCAAAATCCTGTTATCGTTTGCCTTTTCATACCAAAGGTCGTCGTCAATTTTGTGCGGCTTTTTGCTCTCATATCAATTTCTTTAATCAGTTGTTGTATTTAAGAGGCGGTGAGTGATTGGCCGTCTGATCTCGAATGACCCTTGTGCGTTTCCGTGAACTAATAAGGAACGAAAATTCAGGTTGTGTTTTTATGTTTCACACGAGAGTCTATCACAATTAAAGATACAAAAACGTTTATTGCAATCAATGCGAAACTGCTCTCCGATTCTAATCAAAGTTAGAAAAAAAAATTAACCAAGAATTTTACTTTGAAGACTACGAGTAATACTGTCAAAACATTTAGGATCATATTTTGAAAAACTTATAATAGAATTAGGAGTTCTTTTTTTCCCTGAATTACTTTCTTTAGATTATAATACATTTATTTTGAATAAATCTCGTCCTTTGCTATTGTGCGACGTGGTTGGAACTTGTGAGGGAGGAGGGGCGACTCGGTTGTCACAAGAATTAATGGAGGACGGCGATATAAATAAGTACTTTGTAACTGTTACTGTATGGGTCAGCGCGAAGACTGCGTGATCACAAGGTCCATGGGCCGAGTCACTTTATGGGCAGTTTTTTACTAATTTTTATCAACATGCCTGACGACTTTCCAGATTATTAGAGCCATATTGCCCTTAAAATCTGCTCTTTTACCAAGATTTCGTTTCATCCTAACTTCGCTCAGATTTTTAGCTCAAGATTCCCACAGTGTTTCCATACCTCACTAAATCTGCATAAAAATTAAAGGATTTGCATACATTGTAGCTTCACGTCTGGAGTGATATTAATGAAACTTGACTAATTGGTTTTCCATGAATTCAACGAGAAAATTGTTTGGGGTAAAATCAACACTAAACTCACAGATAATTGAAAATTGGAACTGTTGAAAAAGTTGAACATAAAATATTAATAATTCATATATGATTCTGAAGAAAACTATTGTGTCGTTTAGTTTTCTGTGTAATTGCTTCATAGCGGAAGAAGTTATTTCATGTATTGTACTATTTTATGGTGAGGTTCTGACCTTCAAGCTCTTTCACCTTATCACATAATTTTGGCGAAGGAATAGAGGAGGACAATTGCTAGATTGCCGATAAATTTAAGGTAGCTAACAGTCTGGATTTGATGGAGGAAACCTCTGGTTGAAGCGTCACGCACCTCAGTTGAACGGGGAATCGAACTCATGCTGTTCCATTCAGGAAGTACATTGTATGTGAAGAAACTATCTCTACACCACAGCTGTCGGATATTCCTGTTTCTTTTCCAATTTTGGTTGCATCCCACTCATTTTCAACTAAGTCGTTGCTGGCTTCGAAAGTGGTTAAAATAGCTAGCAACTATGTTGTTCATTAATTTCTTACTGGAAACGTAATTCCAATCTTGAAGGATAAAAGTTACGAAATTTTTGCAATGACAGGGCATCATGGAAGGTTATCACAACTCACTTGACTCAATATGCCGTTTAGGTTGTCAAGTTTACTTCCCGTGACTCGACTCTTTTTTGAAACGGAAGGACGACGCAGCCGTGGATTAGTGTTCATTTTTGGAAGTAGCAACTTTCGTACGAAAATATTCGGATTTTGATATACGTATTAACAATAATCTCACAATTGACAATTTTTGTGTTGTTACAATTTTTGTACCACAACGATACGTTATAAATAAATTATATTAATAATCATGTTCGAATAGAACTGAATAACTAAATAATTTTAGTACGATGTTCTCACATCTATAATAAAATTGTATGGATGTGAACTAGGCTGTTTCAAAACGTATGGCTTTCTCTGCAAACGTACTCTTGGTCCATTCATATCCTTGAGGACAAAATTTGGTATCTTGAACACTTTGGGAAGAATATCCGTGAGCAGCTGAGACTTTTCTCCTTAAAGCCAGTCGTTTTTCTTTATTTCGTGTCAGCTGATTGGAGGAAATTGAAGAGAGGGAAAGTGGCGGCGTGTGCTTCACCCCTGCCAATTGGAATCTCGCCAACGCACACTACAGCCTTGCCCCAATGACCTTTCCGCCCTTACTCCACACCCTAAGCGTTGACTTCCCTCGGACTGACGGCATTTTTTCAACACTGCGGCGAGGGGACAGAGTTGAAGACAAAGAGTACTTACGAAACACTGATCTATTTCTTCGAAATGAAAATAAACAAAACTCTCCTTTGTTGTTTGTAATAGTGAAGGAATACGGAAGCAAAATAAATTAATTTAGTGTGAATGATTTTCATAAAAATCATGTATATGACTAATTAGTTGAAATGAGTTCATTCAACTTTTTGAATTTGCGATAAATCTTTCTGTTGTATAAATAAAAAAATACGAAGTGTATGATATCATTTTGCAAATATTAAGAATCTACACAAAATTATGAATTAGTTTATTACCGTCCACGTGGTCATATGCAGTTTGCACTGCTTTTTTGACACCATGATTAACTTTTTGGTTGTTAGAGCGGAAGATATTTTCTTCCACTTTTCTGATAATTTTTTAAAAGAGTAGACCTATTGTCAAGTTCCTTTTTATAGATTAATATGAGGAGCCTAATAGACACACTGTTTTGCAATTAATTCTATAAAGTAATTTTGTATAAAAATCCCTGACTTCAAATTACCAGAAAAATAAAAATTTGCCCTCTAAATACAATTTTTTTCTTTCTTGTTACTCAATATTATCATAGAATCTAGGGGACTAATTATATTTTGTAGTAATTAAAAAATTATATTACAATTGAGAATGATTTATAGTAGTGTACTTCGTAGTAACAGTATTCTCAGGATACAAATCTTGCTAACTGATTTATTTTGTTTTGAATTCTCCATTTCGTATTAATTTTATCAATATAGTTAGAGAAGTTCTCAAGTACACAAATGTGTGCATGTGTAATGTTACATATTTCTGATGTTATTCACTGTGAACAAAAATAATATGATTGCAAACTAGCTGACGCATTAAATAGTACATCAATACAGCACACTTCACGACAAATACTTAAGGAAAGAAAAGTATTTTAAGCACCATCAATTATCTATTACACATATAATATATTACGGATAGAAAAATAAAATAAATATGTTACGCACAAAACCCGTATTTGGCAATTGGACGAAAAAAAACCCGTCTAAAACTAGTTTTGGCAGATGCGATTTTGCCAGAACTAGTTTTGAGCATTTTGAAGGATAGATCTAGTACTGAGCATTATCACAAACAATGAAGTTTTGTGTAATATATGCTGAGACAATTTCTACAGTTAAAATATTAAATAATAATAATTATAATAAATTTATTGTAAAAAACAGTACAAACTGCGTATGACCACGTGGAGGACAATAAACTAATTTACTCTCCGGAAGCAAGCAAGGGACCATCTCATCAATTCCGATCAAGGGCCCTAAGGCAGAGGCGGATTCAAAAATTTCAGCAAAAGTTCCTAGATAAGATAAAAAGTTAGCTGCGAGTTATAATACATATATAATGTCAATATGTTTGTAATTTAACGCAAATATGTTTGTAAATTTACATGTACAAGTTATTATCGAACTATAGATTATTCTGAGTATAGTGTTTAAAAATCATAAGAGTTGAAAAAACACTAAATTCACGATTTATTGTTACAATAAACATGCCCCTAGACAAAGCCTAGATAATAAATCCGCCTCTACCCGAAGGAAAAACGGAGAAAAACCCGGGCCAGGATGGGAAAAACCCGGGCCAGGATTAAATGCATGAGACATTAACAAAAGTGACTGATTTCCGCAGTTTAGGGTTCCTAGTGTTCGAATTGACGGAAAATTTTCATTTCTCTCATATTTTACGATTTTACATTAACCTTTTATGAACTGAAGCTGAATATTAATAACACATAATATTATAAGTCTATAAATTACTTCCTTCCACCATTTTTATCCTCATGCATAACCTTAGCTAGACAGAAAAGCGTTAATCCGTTAATCGTTCATTAAAGGAATTAACATTTCGTTTAGCTTTCTAACTTTTAAGTTATTTTCTAAAACCATATTAACTTGTGTTACATGTGTCCTCCAATAACTTAACACCAGTAATGTTTTTAAGCGTAGTTGACACGATGGGTCAGAAATTTATCATACACATTTATCGTATCACATACATATCAGACCGACAATCTGTAATAGGTCAAGGCCATCCGAAGTGCCCGTCCTTATTCGGGAATATTGGTAAGTGCTCGGACGTAGAATGCTTTTGCCTCAATGAATGTCTCGTACAGGGGTCGGCAACCTTTTTTGGCCGCGGGTCAAAATCAACCAAAATGTGAGTATTAAAGAGACGTTTGGGTCAGAGATATTTTCGACAAGGATCTTATATACATAAACACTTATGTGTATAATATCCATGGTAATCGAACTAAAATGATGTTCTTAGTATCTATTTTCATTTTTTTAAATTCTCAAAATGTTTGTTTTATGTTTATGTTTTATAATTTATTTTAATATATATTATACTTTATTTTCGGAACTAAAGTGGGTCACTTGAAATTATCAAATGGGTCACTCGGCGACCCTCGGGTCATAGGTTGCCGACCCCTGGTCTAGTGGTCAATACCTCTGCGGTGAGAGAGTCCCCCGCTGTGTTAAAGGGGTCTGAAATTGTAAATCCTCAAGAGCAAAATCGTGGGAACGAAGTAGTCGACGGCTAACCTTGAATTCAAGATCTAAGAAATGAAACTGAAATCTAAGATCATAATAGAAATAGAAAAATAGAAAAAGAATAAGTGAAAAATAGAAAGTGAAAGAAATAGAAAAAATAATAAATATGATTCTGTTGACAATCTTTTTTACGCATTCCCTATGCGTTTAGTGTTTCTTACGACTTTAAATAACTATATATTTCGTTTAAGAAAACATTATTGTACCGTTTGACGGCTCTCACTGGAAAAGACATGTGGGTAAACGTTATCCCTCTCACAATTAGCAGGAAATTTTCATATCCTCATGAAGGGAAAAATGCACCTTATATTTCTCATGCAATATCACTTTACATATTCTCTTGCTACTTCAAATACAAGAATCACAATAAATATAATTTATGTTTTACTAACCGTAGAATCCTTGACTGATAAGTGAAAGTTCAATAAAAGCTTGAAAAAAATGAATATTTCTCTACTAATCCGAACTATATTGCGCATAATTGCCATTTTCCCTCATTCCTCTAATACGAAAACATTTCATCCTACTAAATAAAAAAGAAAATTGGCTTAGAGCACAAAACGTTTTATTCTTGTTGAGAGGGCAAAACTATTTTTGGACGATTCTCTTTCTCCATAACTAGTATTGATTATTTTGAAAACTAGTTTTGGCAAATATGCATCTGCCAAAACTAGATTTTATCGTTCTTTTTCGTCCAATGGCCGAATTCGAATTTTGTGCGTAACTTATACACCAAATTAACATCAATGAAATATATCTTAAATCTAAGAACAATCATTCATTTAACTTCACCTCTGTATAAACCGTTACAATTTTGCGAAAATTCTGTTACAAAGAAGGTTGATGATCCAATTGTGAAGTATTTTTAGTGTAATATTTCTACTTAACGTGTTGCTGATACCGAGCGAAACGCCCATTCTACCTAACACAAAATATTATTTATTAATGTAATAAAAATAATGTCCAAAACACAAAAATTGGCATGAGTGGTACGCTATAGGTTATCCAAGCATTACGACCCCAGAGACTTCCGATTGCGCGATTGCACCTTTACGTTTTCTGCATTCTTCACACTAATACATTTTTTATAAAATTGACTTTGAGTTTAAGTTTGTCGCTCAAATTTTAGTTTACTGAATCATCATTAAAATTTCTCATTGTCATATGTGATGCATAGCAAATGTCGATATTTGGCGACGTTGCTGCTTTCACTTTCTTACACATCTGGTACCGACTTACTTGATTTTCTTGTACTGGTGCCAAAGGTCACAACTTTAGAGATTTCTTAGGAAAGTATTTCTTTGTCTTCAATACATGAGTTGCTTACTTCTCTTTTTTCGTGTTCGCGACTTATTTCTAAACCGTTTACATTTAATTTTATCTGAATGATTTTTAATTTTAGAAATATTGATTGTGTTTAAAGTAACAGTTGCAGTGATATATTAGAATATTTTGTGAAACTCTATTTACGCCTGAAATATGGGGAACCAGTTTTAAGTGCACATATGAATGAGTATATCAATTTAGGAAGTATTTCTCTTCCTAGTGTGAGAGATGGATTTATTAGGGACAACTCATCGAGAAGAGGGAATAAATAGTTTTGTGAAGATAAAATCATAAATTAAACTGAAAAGTTTTCAGTTAAAATGAAGCCGCCTGGTGATAACATCAATCCTTGGAAGTGCTCCAGGAAGGAACGCTTATAAAACAATTCAGTTAGTGCGTACATTTTGGTTTTATTTATACAGTGGTTAATTTTTTTCAGTTTCCTATATTTATAGTAAGAAGACTTTTGTGTGAAAGATGCGAATCCTTTCTAAACTACGAGAAATTACTCGTTTTACAGTTTTTAAAATAGAATCGTTTTGTTGTTCAGTCCATAATCTGTGGAGAAAAAAGAAACATACAATTTTGTTTTCAGCCGATTTGTTTAATCAGTTCTATCAAATATTAATTTCAATATCACACAAATCCAGCCTTTTTGAAAATTCCTCGATTTTTGGACAGGATTTTCCTAACTTGATGTATACAGATATGGTTATACTATCGGGAACTTAAAGGTATTGACGAGTCTAGAGGTCAATTGTAACAGTAGACGTCAGCTTGCGCACGGAAAGGGACTCAAGGGACGAAAACAAAGGTATTCAAACGACATTTCATTTTCCCAACGTCGCAAACTGGATATGGAGCGTCATAAATGGATTATTGTAATTATGATATTTTATAAGAAAGAAATAACGTGCGAAAAGGGCAAATCCGATAATTGAATTTGAAGGGAATATTTTAAAGTAGTCCGGGCAACAAAACACCTGGGTATGACCTGGGATTGATGGTAAATTATTAGTAATATTATAACAATAAGGGATAAAGTAAAGAAATACGCAATGCAGAGTTTAGTGTAGGAGAAAGATGGGTAACGATTGTGAAAAACGCACATAGGAGCACTTCCCAACGATTTGGGGATATAGGATACACAACGTGTTCATATGAGGTATCTTGTAGGATTGTAACGGACATGTTTACAAGTTTAGCGTCAGTGTTAGGGAACATTGTCAACTCGAACACTAGACGTTTTATGCTTTAGAGAGTTCCGGACTTTGGTTCTGAATCAAAGGTTGATAGAAATCGATGGAGAGGAAATTACAAATGAAGGAAGAAAATAGAAGAAATAAATGGTGAGAAAGGTCGATTTCCAAATGCGAAGAGTATCTTAAAGGAGCACGATACCAACGAAGGCACAACGAAAGAATGCATAAATACAATAGTGAAGTAATGGAGAGACCATCACCTTGTCTTGTAGCTAGTTTGTTTTGGCAGATACGGTTTTAAGAACCGTTTTTGAGTATGTCACGCAGATAAAAAGGAAAACGATTTTGTAGAGCTGAAACTAAATGACAAAACATACGATATAAAAAGTGAAACTACTTCTGTATAAATGAGAAAGTACTTTCTGTTTGGTGGCACCTATTACCTCGTTTGGACGAATATGTCCCTGCCACCTAGACGATCTTCGCCTAGACGCCACCGACAGCGGTGGTCAAGTGATAGCGTCTTCGCTACCTCGATGCCGTTGAGCGGTAGAGTATGGGTTCAAACCCTGCTCGGCCGGACTAGGTGAGGTTTTCAGCTGGGGCTTCCCTCACCTACTCCAGAACAATGTCGGTTTGGTACCATAAGTTCCGTGACAACCCAACATCTCTCCTTTCCAAATCCCTTACCAAAGTCACGGTTAGGTAGAAGAGCGGGCAAAATGGCCCGAACCTCGTCGTATGACATGAAATAAAAATAAAACCAAAAAGCTTGCCCACAGCAACCCAGACTTACTTTTCCGTGACCCAATTAAAATATCCGCACGCCTTCCATTCCCTTCCCAACGGTAACCGCTCCCCTTTCTCTACCCTCCTTTTAAACGATGAAATGAAAATAAATCACCGGGACGCGTCGCTTCGATATTGCTATTATCGACCGCGTTCTCACCTTGGTGTATAACACTCGGTTACCATTTCTACGGATTCTTGGGTTACTTATAGTCCGGAGCATTTTGGTAGTTTTGATATCAAATTTCATTTTATTATTGTTTGGGAATTAGAACCTTGTTATTACAAAGATTGCAAACACTATAAATACATATAAAAATACATTCCGCCATCACATGACAATAACTTGAAAGCTCTGACATTGTATGACTGGTTACTGTATTATCTAAAAATATTTTAAATTTAAAATGTCGCTAGTTACTAATTTGTATTCGAATAAATGTGCCTGCTGATTGGAGAAAAACGTTTATGCGTATAATATTACTATTTACGAACGATGGGAACGAAAATTGAATGATATATAAGAAGAGTGACACAATTACAATTCACATCATGGCAGAGAAGAGAGAGGCTGAGAAAAAAATCACAAATATATTAACATTGTGACTTCTAAATTTATGAGAATGAAATTGTATGATTGTGACTACGTTTCTTACCACACAAGTTTTTTTACATTTTAACTGACCAATAGTAATTATAACCTCTCTGCCTCCAACATGGTCATTGCAGAGCTCCTTCAATTTTTGTTCTCCGTTTACAATATGACCACGCATTATGCATGATGTAGTATCCGGTCTTTGCTGTCTTTGCACAAGCTGTGTTGAAAATGGTTTGTCTGAGTTTCAATTTAGTATTTTGTGGAAAGAGGAATCCCGGCAAGAGATATGTTATTTACTTTCACCGATGTATATTTTTAAGGTAACAAACGACCAGTTCCCAACAATAGATATACAATTTTTAAACTGTTCATTATACTCTCGCGAAAATGAATTGATGCTTAGTGGTGGATCTAGGGGATGGGAGCTAAGGGGACTATGTCCATTGCATTTGAACTCTAAAAATTAAATTGATAAAAGGCATACTTTGTAAAAGTTTTGCCAGATTTTTCACAGTCTAAATTTTCATGTTATAGACAAACGTAATATAATTTTGTATTAAAATTTCTGCGTATTACATGCATTGGTTGAAACGACTCGGCAACACTAGACGTGTTGCATGCAGGCAAAACTATGCAATACTTGCATAAGTGATGCAAGTATTGCTATCTATAGACGGCAAGCGGATTTCAATTCATTTAGGGACTCCATTTTTCCTTCTTTATGTAGTGTAGCCTCTATGTACGTTGTATGTTGTTTGTCGTCTCATAAGTGAAGCCTTTATTTATTGGTACTCGGATTACGAAGTACATCTCTTCAAAACAGTTGTTTTAGGTATAGGTCTGCTCTTCAACTTAATCACATGATTATGAAGGAGGCATGCTAGGTTGACGGCGAATTTGGGGTATCTAACAGACATGGGTTTGAGTAGGTGGTGGAAACCCCACCTTACAAATCCACCCTCTTCTCGATTGGGGGATCGAACCCGGAATATTCCGCTCAGCAGTATGTAGGGAGTGAAGATACTCCCTGTGTATAAATGGATGAATGCCATGCTGATTGCAATAGACAAGGCATTGAACACATAAAACACTCCTAACATCTATTTATCCGATAATTCGTATTGAATACCACCTGATGATGAGAGTCCGTCACTTACTAAGTGTCGTGCACGTGCATAGCATCCTCGATGAACATTTTAGCGCCGCTGTGTAAATGACATAGACTGAAATGTGTTGGAAAACAGTAATGTCCCTGCTTGGCTTTGAAGTATAGAGATTGTGTAGTCTAGGTTATAATGGGAGAAATAAGCTAGTATGTTTTTTTCAAGAAATTTTGACAGAGTCGGGTAAAAAACATATCATGCAAAGTAGTCTTAGTACAAGGAAAAATCGCCAGCTGTTACAAAAAATGAATGGAAAGAAATTTCCATAGTGGGACTCTAATCGAGGTCTGTCTAAGAGCAATAGGCCTTTAATATATGTATTGCATTTCATATATATTAAATTGCATTTACAAGATATATTAAATTGCATTTACAAGATATATTAAATTGCATTTACAAGATATATTAAATTGCATTTACAAGAAGTAAGTTTCAAAAACATTGCGGTGTCCGCACACCCTGGTATTTTTTTCTTCTTCATTTTCCCTCCCAAAAACAAATCCTGGAACCGCTCTTGCCTATTAGATATCTAGCGAAGTTTGCTTGCTGGGTTATGAATTTCAACATTGATGTGTATCCGTCGCTCATTCCAGAGAAGCTTTGTTTGGCACTTTTTAGGTTAGGATCGTCGGAGCATTTGGACTCCGCGTGACGTCTGGTCGCAGCCTCAGGGCGCTGGAGGGCCTTACGCTCGATAGGGTTTCTTGCACGTCACAGCATGGGACCAAGGCCAAGAGAATGAGGACGGGGCGGCACGATATTAAATGCGGAGACAACTGAAAAACATTACATGACTCAGTGTACTACAAAACAGGAAACTCCAGTTTCCACAAAAACGGATTATCTAGTGTGATAAATCTTTTTTGTAAAATGAACATTTTCTTATTATATAGAGAAACATACATGCTTTATTGGTTACAACAATTCATTAATTAAATTTTTTTTCATGCTTCATTCACGTCTTTGTCTCATAGATATTATGAGTTACAATTTTCTGAACTTACCAAGGTTCTTCTTTGATCCACGAACATTTTATATTGAGTTATATTGGAATACACTCTCTGATACTTACCTTTTGTGAGTGATCAAACAAGTTCGGGAGAACCTCGAGAAATTTGGTTTGATTTGTACCAAGATCAAAATCGTGAAATTTGATATAACTGGAGTTATTTGTAAATTATCTAAAATACAGCCTCCATCGAGAGATTGTTCAGTCCAGTCAATTTATTCTTAAAAAAGGTCTGGGTATTTGAGGCTAGTGGTTAAATATTACTTTATGGCCGTAAAAACCTTCGGTAGATGCGAAAGATATTTACATTTCAGGATTTGTGTTCAATATTATAAGATAATATTTCACTATCTTAGAAATATTGTTGCAACATTCAAAAATGGTTTATTATTGAAGCGCTTGCGACCTCTTGCATAGTTATGGGGTATTAAAAAATTACCATCGTTGTTTTCGTTTTGTTCTGTTTTATTCTCTGCCAATTTCAAAGTATTGAACAATGTTATCTATTTCAAGCGTGTTGGAAATCTATGTTATCTATTTTAAATGGAATGGCTAGTTCAATGTGAATTTGAATGTTTCGGAAATACCAAGGTGCTCAGCTTAGTATGTATATTGTGTAGTTTGCATTTTCTTTACATTTTTGCTGTTGAACCACATGTCGGCGCGTGCAGAGTAGTATTTGCCTAATCAGACCGATTTGATTCCTGCACTTTGCCGGGTGAATGCTCTATAGATTACTCTGGATTACCTATTTTGACAAGTTCTATATCATAGTTTCTGAAAACACAAAAATTTTGAAAAATGGTTTTAAAAAATGGTACGAAATAATTAACTGTATAGTTTGCGAACTTTTAAATTATGCAAATGGATTCAGGAAATACTAAAAGAGATGCTTTTGTTTGATTAATATTTACGTCTTACACCGACGCCCGTACCAGTCAACTATGGTCAAATTGTATCACCCTGATGCTAAATCTCGGGTACTTTTGGCAGTAATAGTTTCGTATTAGCTGCTAAGTCAAAGCTCCGGTGCCTAATATCTGCATGATTCGTAGTTCATAGCGTCATTAACGATTAAACGACGGAGGTCGTTGAAGATCATAAGTCATGCGTCATGTACTGTTCGGCGCCACGCTTTTTGAATGAAATTGCGTAAATTCATCGGGTAACATGATTTGAACATTACGTTGAATTAGTCACGGTAGCCGGGGTCATTACAGCGGAAATCAAACCTCGACGTTACACAGTGATAACAATGCGTTGTATGGCTTGATGCAAGCACAAATTATAATACATGATGTGAACAACAGTTGTTCGTTTCACAGTACATTTCCTTGTTCCTTCTGGTCCATCACCATAGAATAGAGGCGACACACCCAAGAGATGCGTTTGAACATACAGCTGCTAAATAGTGGTGAACACTATAATAACAAATTTGTAGATGCTCTTGTCCTCTGAGAGATAGAATAATAAAAAAATGTAAATGAAATTGAGAGGTCTTGTTAATGGCTCACGGTGTTACGTCGTTGAAAAGGGGTTATAATCATGTGACGAAAAGTCTTATCGCGTGAAATAGCTGAGCTGAACAGCCTTGAGAAGCCCGTGACCTTGTCAAAGAGATGAAACCTTTCGATGCATTGGAATGGAAATTAAGCGATGCATTTGCACATGAACAATTGTTGAAGACAACGAGAAAGTTCACCACTAAGGGAATGGAACTAGGAAATAACTTTAGAATATAAAGTGTACCGGAAGGAAGTGTCTTACAAACTAACCCCTACAAAAACAAACAGCGACCACGCGAGCGAAAGAACAAGCGTGGGAGGTAGCAAGAGATTGCAAGCCATGTGCTCAGAGACTGCGTCACGTGCCAGCGCTTGACGCGCGACTTTCTTGCTTGGCTTCCTTCCTCCAGCAGCTTCTCGCGCAGATCCACGACTACAGGAGCCTTATGCCTCTGCCTCTGCCTCTTGCGAACGCCTGGTAGCTGTCTCACTCAATGAATGCCTACTATCGCATGACTTAGCTCCTTCGTCTTCTACCTCTCAACTTCTGATAGAAGAGAAAGCATACAGCCTCCTGATGTTGTCATAGGATTTTGAGATGACTAAATTCTTTGTACTGACCCAGAAGAAGCAGACATTCATATGTACGGAACAAGACTCACTGGGGTACCCGACATTGGCGGGAAGGCGTTTGGGAGGGTGAGTCGGATGGGGCGCGACTTCTGCCCGAACAATTAGCAGTGGTAGCGGCAGCAGTAAAGCGGACCGAGCGGGGCGGGGAGTCGCGTGCGCGAGGGGCACGCGGCGTCGCGCGGTGGGCGGGGCGGAGCGGGCACTGCGAAAGGCACGGGGCGGGGAGGGGCAGAGGGCGGGGCGCGGCTGCGCGCTGCCGGTGTCGCAGTGGCCCGCCGCGGGCCCGCCGCCGCTGCCGCTGCTGCCGCCGTTGCCGCCGCCGGCCGCAGTCAGTCGCAGCCCGCCCGCAGCCCCGAGCACACCGCCGCCTGCGCCGCGCGCCGCCGTCGTCGCCGCCACTGCCGTCACCGCCGCCGTCGCCTCCGTCGCTCGCCGAGCGCCGTCGCTGTCGCGCAGACGCTGCCGTGCCGCCGCCGCTGCCGGTGAGTGAGCGAGTGGCTGCTGCGTTCGCCGTTGGCGAGCACGTCTCGCCGGCGCGTCGCGTTGTGTCGCGGCGCCCACGCACATCGATCGCCGCGTGCTCGCGTCGCGACGCCCACGCGACGCGCGAGCGCGCCGTCGCCGCCTCCGCAGCAGCTGATGCTGCGATGCCATTGCACGTGCTGGCGCCTCGCACGTGTTGGCGAGCTAGTGCTTCGCGATCGCACAGCCGCGCCAACGGCGTTACAAATACTGAGATGATGATGATTATGTTTGTGCATGCATGTTAGTGGAGACGGAATCTCACTAGTGTGGGAATTAACGATTCTATTTGTTTGGCGGGGTTGTTGTTGTTGGCGGGAATTTTTCCCATGCTGAGGTGGCGTGTGTGGTATGGGCAGGCGCTGCGGCGGCGTTTGATGAATCGCTAGTGGGAGAGCCACGTGCGATCTCGCCATCGCCGCCGCTGAGGAAGCCGTGCATCACGCATTTAAGCAATCTGCGCTGCCTCCGCAGTCGCTGCCGCTTGGCTCCATCCGCGCCACTCCCGCTCCGACCCACGACCGTGCACTCTCACCGCACCCTGCACGGCGCTAATTGCGGCCAGGTGTGCGCTGCCGCAGTGCCGGAGGCTGCAAACCGCGTGCCTACGCCGCCGGCTTTTGTATCGATTGGACCCCGCCACCATCGCCGCGTGCTCGCCGCTATGCGGCCCGCGCGGCCTTGTTGCCCCTTTCCCCCCCTCGTATGTTCAGCGTGCTCGCCGCGTTTGTTCCCCGGAACAGTGTACCGGCGACGGCGGTCATCGTGACAGGTGCCGCAATCCCCAGCCCGTCCCCACCGTCTCGCTATCGCCTCCCTGCGCAGCGACATCGGCTCGCATCCATCCTCACTATCTTTCCCCCTGTCTTTCTCGTCAAAGGGACGGGCGATTGAACCGCGTGCGCGTTGACCTTGGAGCGGTACGAGGAGTTTTATTCAAGGTTGACGAGAGCTTCGCGTACAGAGCAGTTGGATGCGATTGGCCGGCCGGCGGGTCGCGCAACCGCTGCGCTGCTTTTGGCGGAAGCTCCGTCGGAAATGCAGAGGAGTGGCGGCAGCGGTGGCGGCGGCGCAGCACCAGCAGATCCCGGCGTTGGAGTGGGACGGGGAAGGGAGGGGATGCGCCTCCGCAGCGCGCGCTCGCGTGACCCGCCGCGGGGCCCGCGCTGGCCGTACCCGCCCCCCTCGCGTTCCCCCTCGCGGAGCCCGTGGGTAGTCCCCTGCGCCACCAGCGCGCCGCCCGCCGTCGTGCCAGGTGGCGCAGCCTCGCGTCGCGTGCCCCCCTGACCTCGACCCCGCGCTGCGGGGTGCGTGCCCTCGTCGCTCGCTTCTCTTCTTCCCGTTCTGACTCTGCTCATTCGAGGGGGTAGGGGGGTTGTCGTTCGGTCGGAGATGCGAAGCGGAACCACCGCACCGCGAAGGAAACTATTCGCTAGTGACGATGGCAGAGAGAGAAGTTCCCCAAGAAATTGCGAGCGAAAGGCAGGCAGGTCGAAGGTTCTGTTGCGCCCCTACGGGGTCGAGGAGAAACTCGATGAGGGTCAAGGGGGATTGAAAGGGGGAGAGTGGGACAGAAAGAAGATGGATCGCTTGGATGTGTGCCTCACACTTTCTGTCACACGTCCTACATCAGGTTCTCAACGTTTCTCATCACATCGACTTCACTTTCATTCGAATAAAGATTTCCCATAGGTACGATAAACGTCTGATAAAAGAAGGTGATTCAAATTACTCTCTGCGAATGCAATTTCATGTTATTCTTTCGTGTATATTATCTGAAAAATTTGTTCAATTTAATTTTACGCACTAATTTCTGTAATTCGTATAATCCACAAAACGATCATTTCGGAAAGATGTTTCATTTTATTCACTCTTTAATGTGTTCCGTTTATGACGCGCTGTTTTAAATCAGTTCTGAGATAGTAATAAAGAGCATATATACAAAGGTCGCTTTCACGAATGGTCGGATTACGTAAAATGTTGATAGAGAAGATACTGTGAGCAAATCTAGTTCTCAAATTATTTGAATGGTGGTGACGTAAATGGGATAATATAGGTTCTTCTAGTTTCCTCCCTGAATTTTTTTACTATCGTGCAGTTTTGAAAAGAAACCAATATGTTTTGTCACGACACGTTTACGTGAATAGGAAAGTATGTTAAGTATTTAAAATATGTTCTTGCGAAATTCGAAGTGAAGTTGTTGCAAATGCTTCCTTCTTGCTGTAAGGGCGAATGCTTAAGTACGACATCCACTGTTCATCCGCAAATATAAATTTATTCAAGTAGTCAGGTGGTGAATCTACGAAAACTATTCTACTTCTTTCAATACATTCGTTACTTGATGATAAAATATTGTATTGTTTGCTTTTATCTTCAAATTCTTGTCATGATGATCTTTCCTGACTACATTTTTTAGTTTTCGTCGACTGGTACTCATATTAATCATTTAACCAGGTTCCCGACTTGGGTATATTGAAAAGATTAAAATAATTGAAATTACGTGGAGTTCAGAAAAAATATTAGAAACATAAATGATTTAAAATTATTGCTTAATTATATCAGAATGCATTTTCACTTGTTCTGTCAATGTTCCAAGAACGTATTATCTTTTATACTGCTTTTGATAATCTTGGGAAACCAATAAATAACTTTGTATGCTGTGTTAGCTGCTTCGAGCAGGGTCGGGATTCGATGCCGAATTCCCGTGCATTTACGGCAGAGTCACTATCCTCTGGCTGAAGTGGAAGTGATGTACTGAGTTCAGGTGGTGCAGAGCGTAGTGTTCCGACTATTAGAACAGGAGGTCCTGGGTTTGGAACGTGGTACGTCTCCATTTTCAACTGGCCGGTTTGATTACATCTTTCTCCGTTAGTAGTACGCAAAATAAAGTAGTTGAATTGTTTGCTCATTATTTGTACGGACGATAGTGGGTAAACATTAAGTTCAGTGGCTAAACTAGTGTTAACATACTGCGCTAAAGAAGGTCGACAAGTCGTGATTACATATTGGTCTTTGTTTCAACCTACAAATATTACTATGAGGACATAAGTTTCCGTTTTCCTTCCAGCTCGAGTAAGGAAAAAGGAAACTAATATTCTTATACTAAGATTATAATGTGCCGTGTGTATGATGAAAAATAATTTCTTGATATTTTATAAATTATTTTTGATGGTTTTGTTAATTTCAGATTTGTATGAAATACGCAAATATATCCTATTTTGGCTTTTCTAAGCTTTATATTTTTGTTTTTTTAAACATTTTTTATAACGGATTTAAACACAGGAGATGTTTGGTTACGGGAAGTTGAATTTTGGACATCTGATGCATTATTGATTCTTGTTTTTTTTAAAAATACTTATTCAGTGTACAACTATCTTTTGAACTTCAATTTACAATATAATTTACCTTTGTAAATTCTCCTCAAGTGTTCATGGTATTTAGACTAGCAAACTACTATTGCCAAGAATTTATGCCCAGAAAGTGCTGTAAGAATTTGCATATTTACCACAAGGAAATTATGGTCTTAAGTTTTGCAAGTTAAGTTGAGGAGGAGACCGTTGACGTTCTTCACGTTCTTTAGAAAAACTTGAGAAAACCGAAAGGGGAGGTCACGATTTCAACCATCTACTGAGCAGGCGGTGTACGGATGACAATTGTAGTTCATGGAAATACAAGTGAAAATTAGTTCTGAAATTTCTGGGGTTTTCTAGACTTTTCAAAAGTTTATCTTTTGACGAAACCGTTTCAGGTTTGTGAGTGATAAAAGATCTAATTCTTTTCTTTTTATAATAGTAGAATTTTCAATTCGTAGCGTTGTACGGCGGCGGTGTCTCCGCATTGCTATATAAACTTATTAATAATTTATAAATAACAAGATTATCTTTAGAAAGTGCAAAACATCTATGGACAAAGGGAAGCAAATATACTAGACAAACTTTGTTTGCAAAACATAATAATAATCGCTAAAAGATCGCAAAACAAAAAATTCTAATTATCCTATCATATTAACTATAAAATCGAGAATATTTCCTTAGTTATTTTTGTAATTTATATGGTTTGATTTTTAACATGTTTGATGGAATTAATAGTCAAATTTGATGTGTACTTTGTTGAAGGAACCTGATAGAAAAATTGGTGCTACTATTGTAATAACGGAATAACTCTCATCAAAGTGCTGTACGGCGGGATATTTTTGCTTTACCTCTCGTTATTCGTTCCATACTCTTAATAAAAGGCAATACTACTTTCAAGAAGATTTTGCGATTTCTATCTCGTTCTTAGTTCATATCAGGTATTATTCTCGCGTGTTGCACTGTTCGTTGTTCTTCAGTATTATTAGTATCTCGTGATTTTACCCACGAGATGAATGTGTAAGTTCTTCGCTGTCCCAGATACTACTTCTACTTCCTTCTAGTGCCTGATCCGTTTTTCTTGTAATATAACAGAGACTTTCAAAACATCTTTATGAATAGCACTTGTGGTAAATGTCCCAAGTAATATCGTCTGCAGGTCAAGGGCACGCTAGAATCCTCTCTTTGTACATTTTTTGTCTGTCTGTATATACGAGGTTTTCAAGCGGGACAGTTTTTGAATGTCCAGTATGTCGTGAACTAGACGCTAGATCGTTTCATGTGATAGATCGCGTACACAGCAGGCTAGAGCCGGCTGTGCTAGTTATTATTTTTATAACTGCTTCCGTTACAACAGAAGGTCTTTTTGGTAGTTTTGTCATCGATGCGTAGATTTTACACTAGGGTAATTTACATCCATGATAACATACTACTCGGAGTTTTTAAGTTTTTTTAATGGTAATGATACAAAGAGGTCTCTTGAGCACCCAGTGATATTGATGGTAGGTTCGTTTTCACCGTTTGCGTTCCGAAAAGCGACAGGTATATTTTGCATTAATATGAAGGCAAACCCAAGTTTCAGCTTGATATTACGGAATTCCAAAACCGGGGCACGATTTCGCAAGTTTTTATCTTCAAATCTGATCGAATTTCCCCTTGATGCTCTTGCAAAACGACTCACTAGCGAAAATGTAAAATGTAGTTCATGGTTCAAGGAGTAATCTGACATGAAAAATATTGGGAATAGTGTAAGAGGAAAAAGATGAATAAATTGTACGAAAACCTGTCCCGGACTCGCCTTTTATACGCTTCGCCTCTCAAAGCCCTTTACTTTCTCCACCTGGCCTGTTCCGGTGAGTCTGGGTCGCTAACCCTGCAGGGGATACTGATCATGACTTCCCTTTGGATGGCCCATAAAGAAAAAGTTATTCTCTATTTCCTCAGAATATTGTACGTGTCAGGAATTGTTGCGTGTCCGAGTATGCACTAGTGAAGAAATTGTTGCGATATGAACAGCCGAGTGAAGGAGGAAATAATGTTTTTATTGCTCCACTTAATACACCAAATCTATTTACAGTCTTGTCAGTGGCGTAATTGAGTTAAACTTTCAAATAACAATGTTATATGAAACATAGTATGTCAGAGTATGTATTTATATTGTCAGAGTAGCTAATTGGAAAATTTATGATTTAAAGTTAATTTTTAATTTCACTATGTGATTTGGTGGATATTTAACTTTCCATAATTTAAATTCCTGGCGAATGAGAATTTTCTAATAATTCATTTAAGAAACATTATTTTCTTTAGTAAACTATGGTCGCTTTTTTTACATGATGATAAATTTTAGGTCTTTATTCTTTGAAAATTACTCATACGATTGTGGTCAATTTTCCACAATTGATCCTGATAGCATCCATTGTTCTCGAGGGGTGCTGTTGTGAAGACATTTCGTTGAAATAATGGGGAGTGATTAATAATGATGGTGACCTTTGATATGCGGACTATCCACATTGTAATTTTCTATTGTGATAGACAGCGTTCGACAAAGATAATATGTATTTATATTGGGCTCTCGACCCACCATCGGTAGAATCAATGCTCGCTTTATCATACAAATCTCCGTAGATCTTAGATTGACTTTCCTCTACTCATAGGTACAAAAATCGGGAGTGTCAATGCTCAGCTCTAATTTATGGCTTATTAACTCGTGTAAAAATACATGTGTATCTAAAGTATATAAACAATAGAGATTTTCGTATACTGAATAATTAATAATTATTAACACAATGTTGCACAATTCCTATCATATTGTAACTTGCGTCAAGCACATATATTTTCTTCTCAAGAAAGTAGACGATATTTAGTCCGCATAATTTAGAAATAAATAAATAAACATCAGGGACGCATGATTGTGTGAATAAAATATCCTACAACATCTATCAAAATATTGAATTCATAGTTTTAGTGGCTCAAATTGTTGATATATGTAATATATTTTTAAAATGTTTAAATGTAATACATTTAAGATGGGACTAGTGCTCAAAGTTAGTTAAACCGAGATGTATAAGTATTTACTTAACTTTTATTCTAATCGTTTTAAAACAACAATGTGAATAAAAGTGAAGAAAAAGCGTGAGATAATTTCTATGTATCAGTTAATAGAGCAGTACGAACAATATTCAGAGACTCGATTGACTCGTTTCGTGATTTATGTATCGTACCTCGGAAAAAGTGAAATGCCCTTCTGAAATGTCTGGTGACCTATAGATAAAAGTGACGTAAAAAATGAAAATTTACTACAAGTCTCAGGAAACTTCCATCACTTTCATGATTTGAAAATTAGTCTTGTTTTGAACAGAAATGTTTTCTCCATAAGATGCAATATATTGCACCATTAACAAGTATGCAATTATTTCATTTATACGGAACGTGAGGAATGTTTCTCGAGTTCAAGTCACATTAAGTTTATATTACTCTGTTTATTTATGCCCATTTCATATATTTCAGTGATATAATTCTACCTACGCTAGAACTACTTTAATATACTTTTGTTCTAAGGTTTGTAATAAATTCAGTTGAAGGCTTTAACACAAATGTTTCTTTCTTTATGACTTATACTAACTGATTGCCCGGCGTTGCCTGGGATCTTTCTTAGACTAATCTTCTTTTACTTGGGAAAAAAATATAATCTATCTATATTTTAAGATCAACATACACTTTTACTTACTGGTTTTTAAAAACATATACAGCATCTTAATTTTTCAAATTCAAAATAATACAAATTTAATACAAAACTTGACTGTATGTACTACACCATCTCGCGGGAGTTGTGGGTCAAATTTTCGCTTCCGAGGCATGACGCGGCTGCACCTTTTCATTAAAATTATTGTAAAATCTAAACAGTTTGTTGATTTTTTTCTTTGTTAAATGTTCCAAACGAACAATCCATTCAATTTGATAATGATTAATTTTTTCTTCTGAAATTACTCTNACTTGACTGTATGTACTACACCATCTCGCGGGAGTTGTGGGTCAAATTTTCGCTTCCGAGGCATGACGCGGCTGCACCATTTCATTAAAATTATTGTAAAATCTAAACAGTTTGTTAATTTTTTTTTTGGTAAATGTTCCAAACGAACAATCCATTCAATTTGATAATGATTAATTTTTTCTTCTGAAATTACTCCCTTAAACTTATATTTGTATTTTAACACTTATATTTGTAGTAACACTTTATCGATAATTTTGGTTAATTGTTGTAGAAAGACGTATGCTGTCAGTGACTTTTTTCTAGAACTCTTTGCGGCAAACATTATCACCGCTCATGGTTGTTACCTATCTCTGACAGTTTAGGCAGCGTAAGCAAGTATAACTCTCTTTTTCCCGTATTTTGTCGACATTTATTGTCAAAAACCATTTCTTTTTCTTATCGCACACTTGAAAAATTAAAATTAGTCTATGTTCCTTCTGATCATCTAAACTACTTCCTTGCCAAATTTCATCAAGATCGGTTCCGTGGTTTAGTCGTGATCAGGTAGCAGACACACAAAAACACTTTCGCGTTACGCATTTATATATGTGGATGCGTAGCCACATTGTTTGAATCTCATCATCACTAATTATCGTGATTTGGGTGATTTATTGTTTATTAAACATAAAAACAATGTTCATTTAATACAAAAATATTAATTATTTTGAAACGGTTTTCTCTGCATTCAATGCTTGACAAGGATTTGAAGCGTGATGTTGCAGAAACACGATATTTATACGAAATGCATTATCACGTAATTCTTTTATTTGGACTTTAGTGAATTATTCGTATGTGGTTCTAGTTTCCCTTAATTATAGACTTCTTTGACGTACAAAAATATCCATTTCAAGTTATTCTAATGCCATTCGTGTATAAATATTTATGATGTATTTAAGATTTGTGTATGAACGAATTAAAACGATGACTATGTGTATATCATCTATTGAATTCGATAAATGTAAATGGCGTAGTAGTTGGAATGCAGTAGTAGTGCGTTTAATATACAGATAAATTCATTTCAAGAAAGTGAATTAAAAATAGATGCTATTTAGAAGTGGATTTAGAAGTAATTTAGAAATTTCAATTTGGAAGACAAATCTAAACATTATTTCAATAAATCTGTATGTGTTTTAGTGCATACCTAACTACGAAACGTAGGGTAGGCATATGGATGTAGAAAATATAATGTTTTCTCACCTTTTCTTCCTCTTGGCACTCGAAACAGGACCCAAATAAACAAAATATCAAATAATTCGATAAAAAAATCTATCTGTTTACAAAATTAGTTTCTTATTCGTTCTTTATACGCTAATTTCTTTTGTCCCCTCTCCCTCCATTAGGTAATGTCACTGGCAGTGGCACAAAGTGTAACTGAATATATTGGTCCTGTTATTATGACAGCTCATACGCGACAAAAAATAGTGAAGATAAGCTGACTAACTAGCATGCCTCATACAATTTTTTCCAGCATGTCGTTTTATTCCAGCGAACATAAATATTTTTTCAAACTTAAAATGAATATCCTCGCTGGCAAAACTGGAAAATGTATGGCTACATAACAATCTTTTTTTCAGAAATTTGCATGAGTCGTTAATTCTCGTTCCATTATGTCTGTTCGTAAAGTGTTATAGAGTGAAATACTGAGAATAAGTTTCCAACAATCCTCTGGGAGAGTCGTAAAGCTAGTGACCTCTTTGGACTCTCCTTGAAAATTAAGGAGTTGTCATTTGAGGTGAAATATTTTACAGGATAGAAATATATCATTTGATAGAAATATCTGAATATAATGTGTAAGAATAAATTAATATTTTGAAGTGTATTGAGAGTTTTACTTTTTGTTGTATTTGACCAATCTTCACTGGTTTAGTGTTGTTATTCTCGTATTAAAGAAAATTAATGATTTACTCTACAGTTCATTCGAATTCTCTTCTGAAGTATTGACGTATTTTTTGTGGTTCAAGGTTTTAAGGAATCGTTGTTTTTATTTTGGTAGAAAATTTGTAATTTGATGGAAATTTTTCTTAAAGTTTTGCTTGAAAGAAAGGTGATACTAGAAGTAATTATATGAAGACGATATTGTATTTATAATATTGTCGTCATATAAAGTAATTATAGGAATCGATTTCATATGAAGTAATTATATGAATTCATCCGATTTCTTCGAGTATTGGATGTAGCAATATTGATAATGGGACTTGGAGCAGTGAGAGTATTAATAATTCATTAAAAAGTGAAAACATGAGTGTATTACTGTTCTAAAAAAATTTGGGTTCGTAGAGTAATGGGATAACATGTGGGTAAATGTTTACTCTGAAGTAGTATGATTGGAATATCCCAGTCGATGTAGAAACGCTTTATTTGAATCAGCATCTGCTGCATAACTCGCCTATATTTTGTAACTATGTAGAACGAACAAATCTTCTTCCTCAAACCTCCATTGATATTTAATAAAAAAATTATTCAATGTTATTGGTGGTTTGATAGTATAGGTGTGAAAAGTTCGAAATATATGAGTACGGAAGTACATTAGTACGAAATAAATTAGTGCATTAGAAATGCAGGAGACGAGTTACGTGAAGAAACCCATGGTAGGAGCGCAGTAGCAAGGTTCGATTGTGCGCATACGCGAGCATCCCCTCACCTCGCTAACTATAACAGTTTACACATTGAGAGGCGTGGAGAAGGGGATTGGTTTTCCCCTTCCGCAGCCGACTATATGCATGAGGAGTTTTTTCACTCACCTCGCCTCCTGTACCCTTCCGTTTTCACATTCGAAATGAATATTGTATCTATATCATACCACTTTTACAAAAACTTATTTGCGTTAGAATAAATAAAATGATTAAGTACTTTTGACATTATGATGGACGAATACTGTACATTTTGTGATATTACATTCACGTGTCGACTTTATGTTTAAATCGCCGTCAGGTGTTTCAAATTTTTCAAAAGGCTTTATTGATTTATTTTGATCATATAATAGGCGTTATTGTAGTAGTATTTGCATTAGCATCACAAAAAATTACTAAAGGGTTTGAAACTATCACGTTCGTATTTTATAGGGTTGGAAAAATGAAATAAGATTAATTTCATTTTTATTCTACGTGACTGATTATCGTAAATATTATAAAGTAATTGCTATAATTTTTTTAGAAATGATTTCAATGCATATCGTGTTTCTGCTTTGACTGGATGTTGATCGTTCTCTCTTTTGATGAAATGGACAGCTTCACCAAACGTCAGCAATAACATATGTCTATAAATTTTTTGTAAGAATATTTGTTTATATTTTGGGTATTGCTTTCTACACGTAACATATAAATCATATTACGATAGGGTATTTATATGATTTCATTCTTATGTGTATTTATTTTTTCTTTCCTCGTAAGCTGAAAATTTCGTTCTGAAAATCATCGGTAATATGGAATGGTACTCTCATGTCTATGTTTGAGAATTTTTAATTACAGTTTAAGAGGATTGGCTGCTTTAAAAATTCCATGGTTCATTGAACTGGGAACACTCAGGAAACGACGAATTTGCAGCTGAGTCGATATGCTCTTGGACTTTTTCATAATCTCCTTTCTTGTTACAAGTTACCAACTTTTCTCCAAACTTTATTTTATTTTCTTAAAAATTAACTTTCCTGCATCTAAACTGTTTTGATGCAAGCTGTGACTTTGGAATTTCTCTGAGAAACTTTGGCTCTTCACGCTTCGTTTATCCGAAACCGTTTTTAGATGGATCTCTTACGTTCCATTCTCTGAATTTCTTGCGAAAACTTGAGATCGTGTAACAAAATGGTAAAGGTACAGGAATAGATTCTTATAACAAAAGTCACTTTTCGCTGTGTATTAAAAAAAAAAAAATCAATAGGTTTAATGGGTTTTGTAGCTACACATAAATACTTGATATATTCAGAGCGTAGAATGAATTACGTTTACATTAATTGGATTTTCATTTTTCACCAAAATGTATGTTTTAACCTCATAATGAATAATTGTCAGAAACATGCGCTATGATACGTTTTGACTACTTTCAACATTATGGGGGATTATTGACAGAATGACACTTTTCTGAAGCATGAATATTCTAAGCTTGAATAATCTTAGGATGATTAATTCGATCTTTCCGTACCAATTTTTTTTCTAGCTTTTGTAAGAGAGATTGAAATTTCGTTTAAACAATACCTTTTTTTTATATTTCAGCCGTATCAGAAGAATCTAAAAACAAAATAAAAGAACAACGCTGATGTATATACACATTATATATAAAACTAGCATATTAACGCCTCGAAAGATTAATATTCATTCCAAGCCCGTTCCGTTCTCATTACTACGTATAATTAATTGCGGGATAATCAGCTAATGACAGTGGCGATGAAAGCTTATCATTAACATATGGAACTAAAACATGATGCACTTTTAGTCGGTCCCTTCGATTCGTATTTCCAGATTTTCTAAGGTGTGATACGACAGGGAATGTTTTTTTATTGTTTTGATTGAACTGTTTTGTTACTTTAGTTTATTAAAGTCATATACTAGATAATAGTTCGGTTGGTTGAATTTCACAAAGTTGCACGAGTTTAGAAACGCCTATCAAGATCTTGATTGTTTCTGATGAGGGGTTAGCTATTCGCATATATATAATGAAAAAATTATTGAAGAAAGATACGTAATATTTGTAAAATGGGAAAGTAAAAGTATGTAGTGAGCTTCCTCTGTAATACGGATGTACAATGGAATATTAGTACCTGAAGTAAAATTAGTTGAACCATGTCTTCTTTAAGATTATTATTGGAATTAGTATGAGGCAGTGGAGTAACACAAGTGATATCTCGTTTCATATGAACCATGGTACTTTTACGAAAGATTCGTTTTGAAAGTGCTGTATGAAGTGCCTCATTATCATATGGGACATGCTTTAATTGCGATTGGGATTCTGCGAAATCGCATTTGTTCTCAACTGACTATGCTTCATGGTCACAGACTAATAGGGTGCCTTCCTGTTATTTTATGTTCAATACATGACATGTTAGACATGTGTTGCTCTGGACACGAAAATATTTAACTGCGATGGGGACCAAGGAGTGGGTAGTAGTTCACGCATAGGAGAGATGTGAAACCATTTTTACGTGAAAAATCCACCTTATCCAAATATTTACTCCTGGCAGATAATGGAAGAGTGGTGAAAGACAGCCTAAATAAAATTAAACGTTCATATTCCTTCGTACAGAATGGCAGTTTTCAATTACCCAGCTAGATAACCAGTCGGATATAATTGATTTCATATATAGTGTAACGTCATTGACGGACACTTATTCACTCCCCTTCAGTGGATATATCTCTACAGCAGACACTTTTTCACTCCCCATCATTTTATTATTGATCTTATCTGACGTTGATCTTAAATTCCCACAAAGCGGACTCTTCTCATTAGCGGATAAATTTTAAGGTTCCTTGAGTGTTTGTCATAGTTTCACTGTAAATTTATTTATTTTGGTCCCAACTGATTGTCAACACCCGCGATAATGATCTCGCTGGACTCCTTTCCATTACCTGTCTTTCGTCCCTGAGGACAATGGGCTTGCAAACAAGTTGGCCTTGACCGCGAACGCAAAAGGTCAGTGGCACAAGGTTGCGTCCTTGAAGCACAGTGCGAAAGGGCATGGTGCATTTAATTCTTCCCTTCTCATCTTGTCTGTTCCATTGTGCCCTCTCATCTTTGCGGGAAATCTCTCAAAATAAATGTTTAAAGAGTGGTATGTTTTTATCAATCACATTTTACTTCCTGATTCATTCCTGTTAGAATGTTACGACGTATTAGCTATCAGGTGGTCATAATAATTTGTTCCGATTCTTCCTGATTGGAGTTCACGTATCAGTCCTACTATTATTTTATCGAGTTATGTTATTGAAATCATTTTTATAAGTCTAATTATGTTCTTTGTTAATATTGAATACCTTTGTATGTTCGTTTTGTGAATAATTAATACTAGTAACGGCAAAAATTATTTGTAACAAAAATGTTATTGTTGAAGAATAGTATCTATTATATGAACTCGGTTAATTCCGTACGTAAGCAACATTTGTCTGTTTATCAATGGTGACGAGAGAGCAGCACGCGAATGAAGTTACGTTCAGCCGCATGATCGAGGTCTTAATCGCGCTCTGAAATGTATTAAACTTGCTTGAAATTTTTTTCACTCGTTCTGAAATTTGTTGTACTACTCCTTCCGTCGTGCCTGATGGGTAACGTTGGCTGCAACTTGTCTCCATGGGGTGCTCAACCCAATGAGGGGACGGGGAGGGCAAGGTCTGGACCAATCAGGGGGCAAAGTAGATTCATCACCACATCTCTGCAATTAGTGCGCTGAAACGTGACAAAAGCTTCTATCAAAGATTTTAGAGGTAGTGGAGTTTGGCAGATATGTCTCAACCGTCGTCGATTGCAGAGCAGATAGTTTAACAAAACGTTGAAGGTATCTCCTCACATTCTTTGTTTTCAATTATTACAAATTAATAAAGTGTTTGTTAGACACACATGCGAGTTCATTTACGAGATGTGTGAGTTACATAAAATAATCTTGCAACATGAAAGTAAACATTCATATTTTCATATAGAATATAGGTCAGATTTAATTTTCCGTGTGATTTAAGCGTTCGGGTTGATCTAATTATATGAAAATTGTAATTGATGTATAGTGAAACTTCCATTGACATACACTTCTCAAAACCAGACATTTCTCAATAGCGGACAACTTTTTACTCCGCGTGTTTTCATTCTACGTTGACATTAACTTCCCCAAAAATGGACACGTCTCAATAACGGACCAATCTGAAGGTCTCAAGGTGTCAGTTACGGAGAATTTTCACTGTATTAAAAAAATATAAAAAATTTGTGAATAATTTAGTAACCCTGATGAAGATTGATCACGAGGAGTATTACATTTACCTCGTTTGCCTTAATGTTTGCAGTCCTCGTTCAAATTGGACCCGCATTACTCTCGATTACGATGGAAGCTCGTGGTGTCACCTCCAAGTAAAGACCACGTCCGTTGCTCTGTTTACATTGCCGTGTTTCCGCACGAGCGCGTGCTGCCTCGGAAATTGATCGCCAATCCCCCCCTCACTCTTCTGCGACCACCGTGCAGGGAGCGTGCGTGGCATGCCACATGTGATTGAAAATGTGTGGTGAGAGTCATTAACCGCAGCAAAGAAAACGCGTGGCAAAGAATACGTACTTTTACAAGAGTAGTACAATTAACCAACCTATAATTCTCATTCAGAACTGTAATAACTTAACGTATCAAATGTAATTACCTTTTATTTATTTATTTATTTATTTATTTAAGATCTGCGCCTCAATTACAGCCAATACAGGGTTTTAAGCTCTTATTTCAACACTTTCTGCATAACTTTGTGCAAACATGTTATTTTGTCATAAACTTTGAAAATAATATGTACCTCACCATCGGTTCAATTAATAGTCTAAATTAAGTTAGAACTTAATTGAACTGAATTTAAAAAGAATCACAGCTCTGCAATAATAGCGCTCAACAATAACAATAATTGATAATCTTGTCCCAACTTCGTGGAAAGCAGCAGAAGAGTCGCATGTTATTTGCTTGCATGTAAATTTAGCATTGTAAACGACAGCATACTCTGTTTAGAAACTCAACTTTTCTACCTTTGTGCTCACTTTTTGCGGACTAACTGTATGTTTATATAACATTTCTGATGTACATAAACATAATGAAAAGTTCAACTATGGATTCAGTACATTTTGTATTTGCCAATGTAAGTTTAATAATAATGGAAATTGAAAGACATGTGGCTTCCCTTTGGAAGATTTATTTAGGATCATTTTGGGTATACTCACGGAATTGTGTTAGCACAAAACAAATTAATATTTATCACGAGGATTTTATTATCATATGAATTATGAGAGTACACGTCGAAATAAATGAAAAATGACTTGTTCTTTGTTCAAATGTAATGCTCCCTATAGTTTGATTGAGCTGATCTAACGAATTTTGCAGATATAAAGTAATTGTCCAAGATTGGTTAGTTCTGAGCGGAAGTCTATGACGCATGCAACACGTGATTCCTTGTCTCAACAGTTAAGAGGAGCCTGTAACTGGCGTGAGTTTGGTCAACTGACTGACTCCCCTTTTGTTTGTTCTGCACTTGGAACGTTTACATAACGCGCGGTCATTTGAAAAGGGTTGGGGCATCGTCTTATTGTGTGAGAAAAAAGTATCAGTTTAAGACATTAAGTGCGTGAAAAAAGCAGTCACGAGCCGCACCTGTCGGTCGACAACCCACGCTTTCCCCACATTGATCAACACGCTGTCCTCGGGCATCACGCAATAGCACTCGTGTCCTCGGGGCCACGTGAAGAGCGTTGGGGGATGCCAGTGTTGCTGGTTCGGCGCACGATTCGATCTTCGCGCAGAGGCCGCAGGTGAGCACGCTCCCGTCCCTTCCCCTCCATCACCCCTCTCACTCTACCCTTCAATGGCTCGCGGCGGGGAGTGTGTTAATAATGGACGCGACACGGGAAGCGCATCTCCGGCGCCACTGCTGCCGACTCCCACCACTGCGTGAGCTTACTCACTCGCTCACACACCCACAGGCGGTCGCTTCCTTCTCGACCTTCCTTCCTTCCTTCCGTCCAGCACCAGCACCAGCAGTAGCAACGCAACGCGGTACGGAAACGCTGCTGGTGCTGCTGTTGTGGGGGTGAAGGCTACACACGACTGTAGCCGCGTGTTTCTCAGGAAGTCAACGACTCCGGGGAGCGCGTTGGACACCTTTCCTTTCGGAAGGGAGCCGCTGCACTCGCACCCACCGGCCACAAGGCGTGCCACTTTACGAGCGAATATTCCCTCGCGACTCAACCCTGTTTGCGAGATTAGTGTTGCGAAAGGCTACTTCCTGCTACGATAGGGATAACAAAGTGTTTTAACTCCCTGTGAATGTGAATATAACTTATATATTTGTTTATATAAGAATCATACCCCCTTTCTCTTGAAAGCGTTATCTAATTCCTATTTTTGTTTAACTGGGGTTCATGAAAATTTCCATGTATCATTGTGATATCCGGATTTGATAATAAATGATTTTAACTAACCATCGTGAATCTGTCTGTTGTATTTTTCGATGTTACACTGCACCGCTTTTGCCCGGTGTTATATGACATAATGGAGAATTAGATCGTTGAAACGTCGAACAGTTCGTGGAATTATTCGAGTAGGATGTGTCGTATCAATTATTTCAAAGATAGTTGAATTCCTAGAAGGTCCTTGTTAGACCTACTTCCTATTGGAGCAGGGAGGAGGAGGAGGAGGCGTGTGGACCACCCAATTGCGACACCCACTCTCACACTCCGTCCCGGAGTCGTCTTCTCACACCCATGAATTGCGCAGGGGAATCACCCAGCAGACTCCTCTACACGCACTGTTCGTAACGGAGGGAGAGGTGCGTGGGGCGGGAACGCTGGTCCCTCGCCGGTGCGGCGGCAGCGGCGGCGGCGTGCGGAAATTGCCGCAACAGAACCACGGCAGTAGCAGCAGCGACCCCTCACCACACACGTACTCTCGTGTCCCCGTTGGCGCGACTCCGCGTGGTTTTCCAACTTGGGAGCTCCAGTCGCGTCGCCTCCGCACCTTTCTCTGCCACTCCTCGGCTGACCCACAAACTCATTGGTTTATCATATCTGGAGGGTCTGTTCAAAATTTCCACCGAAAAAAAAATTATGATCATTGTACGGTAGTATATGGATAATGTCGAAAATTATCTTGAATCCAGTTCAACAAAACTTTTCTTTTTATAATACACTCCTTACTTTGTGGTTCTGATGAAAGGAGGGTGAATTGAGTACATATAATTTCCGTAGGTTTGGTTTTACCCTTTTTTAAATTGAGAACAATACAGTATACTTTTTTATATATTCTGTGCCTGATGTTCGGTAACAATAAGTTTGTAGATTTTATTGTCTCTATCAAACAATTTTTTACCAAAACATTTGTCCTCTATTTTAAAGTTAAGTAATTTATTATAGAGTTATTCTCCTCCATTATGTTCCGCAATACTATGTGAAGAAATTTGGAGGTTTAACATATTAAAATTTTATACATGTATATGGGGAAGTTAGAGATACAATTTTAAAATGAGTGAATTTGAATGTTACATTCCTTTAAGTATTAATAAAGTAGGACATAAACGCACTAGGAAAAAAGTTAAGTAAACGTGGTGAACTTTTCTTTTTGAACGGGCATAATATCTGATACATACTTTTTGTGTAGCAATGATTTCTTAAAAAAACTAGATAAATAAAGCTCTAATAATTTTTATCAACAAACGTGAGGGTTATTGAAAATAAAATTTATTTACTACGTGACTCCGAACTCTCGTAACTCCTAATATATTTACTATTCTTACACTTGGCATTGAATGATCAAAATAATTTTCAATATTCTGTTGTTACTTCTAGTGTACTACACAGAAATAAATATGTGAAGTGCTACCTGGATTGGAAGTTAAGTGAAGAGCACACTTACAATATGTACCGTTATGATAAATATTTACAATTCCTTACTGATTTTTACCCGAATATTAGGTAAACATACTATTCAAATCCAGACAATACTTTAATGCGAAATGTTCTCAAAAGTTCATTTTCCCCTTTCGGCATTATATTACCCGTATTAAAACTCGCAAACTTTGGACTTAATTTTTCAATATTTCTGTCTCAAGTTTTTTTAGCTCAAGTCCATTTAAAATATTTCCGAATTTTGTTGTATGATTCAGTTGTACATGATGAGAAAAGGAAAAATGAGATAGCTAGCTTGCGTACGGTTTTTTTTGCCGAGATTAGTAACATGGGTGACTGTTTACCTAGATTCGTGATAATATACCGAGAAAACTGATAAAAATATCGCTGAATACGATTGCACCTTTATAAACAATGTAATATCAAGAGGGGTCATATTTACGTTTAAAGTTGTTGAAATCATTTGAAATAACATTTAAGTAGGTTAAATGAAATGATTTCATTACATTTATCCTCCATTTACCCAAACTATCCAGGCGTTTGTCATTCAGATTTTCTTGATCTTTTTCCAGATATCTAAGTAAATTTGCATATTTATTTTTCTCAGTATAGTTTAAATTAGTCAATTTATTCGACATTGCACAATTAGTCTACACTATGAGTAATAAATACATGCCTTACCTAGATTGTGTCAAATTTGAATGAAGTGGAAATTGAAATTGTTACATTTGGATCTTGATTGCTTACCAGAACAACGTGGAGAATATGAAATAAACCAAAGTAACTTATTCAGAAGAAAATACCGCCTCAAAAGGAGGTGATACATTAATTGAAGTATAAAGCAAGATTTACGGGGGTACTCAAGGTATTAAGGCACGAAAACAACTACGAAAATAAAATTGAGTATTCACCTCAGTCCAAACTGCAGGTTTTATTTCAAACTCTCTGTCTTAAGTTATGTACAGAAATTAAGGGAATATTTAGGTACATTTGGATGTAGCGATAAGAGGTTTCGAAGGACCAAAATATGTGAAGGTGGTTGAGATGGGAGTTGAGCGATAGAAGTGCCAACAAAATAATTTAATAAAATAAATTGCAACTAGCAAAATAAACGATTAAAATAAAGTATTCAAATAATACAAAACTGAGTACTCGGTGAAATATAAATTTATTGTCAAAAAAGCAGTACAAACTGCGTATGACCACGTGGAGGACAATAAACTAATTTACTCTCCGGAAGTAAGAAAGGGACCATCCCATCAATTCCGATCAAGGGTCCTAAGGCAGAGGCGGATTCAAAATTTTCAGCAAAAATTCCTAGATAAGATAAAAAGATAGCTACGTGTTGTAATACTAATAGAATGTCAACACGTTTGTAATTGAACACAAAAATTTATTTTACGTGTACAAATTATTATCGAACTGTAGATTATTCTGAGTATAGTGTTTAAAAATCGTAAGAATTGAAATAACACTAAATTCACAATTTAGTGTTACAATAAACACGCCCCTAGACGAAGCCTACAGAACTTGTATAAGAAATTCGCCTCTACCTGAAGGAAAACCGGAGAAAAACCCGGGCCAGGATGGGGCTAAAGAATTAATGTACACAACCGTGCCAAAGTTGAGTACACATAAAACTAAATTAATATGAATCATAAGACTCATAAGATACAACAATCATGCAAGAAAATAGTTTTTGAAATTGTTATTAGTTATTTTCAAAGTATTACGCCAATGGCATGATAAAGTACAAGACGGATTTAACTTTTATTAAAATCTGTAAATTCTTTTACATTGTAGAAGCACTGGTGCAGGAAGTAGTTTTTAACGGCGGATTTAAATAGATTCAGTTTCACAATATCTTTTATATTCTTGGGCAGGGAATTATATAGAACGATTCCCGAATGATATGGTCCTTCTGAATTCAGAAAGTTTGAATGCTCTGACCGGAATTGCCCCAGAAGGTAAGGCTGTAACGTAAATGGGAATAAATGTTTGAAAAATATACGCAACGGGAAATACGTGGACTAACTACATTAACTAAGATTCGGAATGCGTATCACAATTAGCATAATTGGGAATTAAGATTGTCAACGTGACAATTCCATTTGAGGTTGGCTTGAATATGGAGACCTAAGAATTTTGTATTCGTAACAGTTTTTAATTGTGTTCCGCTTAAAGAAAGAGAAACCTGGGATAAAGATTTTGTGATACTGGATGTGTTTCAGCGATGAAGTGATGTGATTCTCCAAATGCTTCGTTGTACGGCGTTGGATTGTTGTTGATTTGATGATTTGGGTTGAAGTTTAGTTGATGTTGAAGGTCCGGTAGTTTGTGGCCAAAACCATGCTGACAGATGAGCACGTGGGCGGATTAATTGTGATGAGGCCAATGAGATATGCGTGGTGCCCGGATGAAGACAATTCTGTTTGAGAACCAGAAGACGGGTGTGTCAAGTCAATGACGATGAATGTATGAGTCTGAATGTCGAAACATGCTTTGTGCCATCACGCGCCGCGCGCCAAACTCGTGACGTCACAGTCGACCACGCATCAATCTGCAGACATCGATCGCCCATCTTGGTCGATTGGTCTTGAAACTAGAGGATACCAGAACGTTTGGCTATTTGAAATTGTTTTGGCGAGGAAACATAGAATGATGTTCCTGTGCATTTCTTGATAATTTAAGGTTCGTTTATTAATACAATTTTCATCCTCTTCTTCCTTTTTTTAAACTCAAAGGCGTGATTTTGAATATAGCAATGAGGTTTCAAGAATAATCTACAAAAACTCACCTATCGATATGTCACTCATTTGCATAAAAGAGCGTTGAGTCCACAGACTATTCACTTGACCTATGTTGCTACTTGTGACCAAATTTGCAACAAATTCATTTGCAGTCTTTATGAATTTTTGTGCAGGTTTCATTTACATACTCTTGGAAAAAGAAAAATATAATGTCGACGTATTGTTCTCGGCAAAAATTTCGAACATCGTCTGTACTCAAATAACTGTTATGTTACTGTTATTTACCTTATACATTTACAGAAGCGTGGGGAATAGAGCGCTGCCTTATAAGTCGTTAGATCCTTAGTTCGAATTCCATGTTCACATTTTCCCCCATGATTCCCAATAGACACATTTTCATTTAAAGATGTACCGATTTTATTGATTATTTTTAAGAGATCATTTTATCCAAATTTGCTTTTTACTATTGGGTAAACTTTTGTTTCTCTCACTGTTCGACATTTCTTTTTCTATGGTCTCCGCTTTTCAATTTGTGACTCTATCGTTCCCTCATTTCAATTGTATAACTCCTTTCAACATAAGATTTTATTAAGCCTGTCACATAAATATTTTATATTCGCCCATTAATTGGACATTGGACCCGCATTTAATCTCCTATCACTATATCCATTGTATAATGAACGCAGTAAATGGCATGAAAACGATTAGCCTATATTTCTACTCTTTTTAAGAACATAGGCATGATAAAGTGAACATTTCACGATAATACTCTCTTTGGCACAACAACTTAAAAGGAGGTGATTCATTAATTAAAGTNACGATAATACTCTCTTTGGCACAACAACTTAAAAGGAGGTGATTCATTAATTAAAGTATAAAACATGATTTACCGAGGTACATAAGACATTGAGACACGAAAGTAGCTAAGAATGTAAAAGAATTTTAATTCTGAGTTCTACATGGAAGTTTATCAAGACTAGCGTCACCTGAAAGGTAGGTTACGAACTCACTACAATCAATGAGCGGCGAGTTGTGTTATATGGGACAAAGTTTCGGAACTAACAGAATTTCGAATATAATTTGTGTTTTAAAACAAAATTTAAAGAAAGAATTCTTTGTCATAAAGTAAGATTGGCATCTTCTAAAATCCAGAAATATTCTTTGTAAAATTTTTTTTTTTGCGGTTAGTTAAATACGACTTGTGAAAAGGGATACTTCGGAAAGTTACTCATTAGAAATGAGATATAGCGATTAGAATGTGGAGGTGAAATCGCATCTACTGTTAACATTTGAGAATTTGCGAGATTTGCAACATGGTATGCTCCATTTGCGGAGTTCGCAACGCAGGACGTTTCTGTGAGTCACCGGACACTGCCGCGCGTCCACAGAGCGATGCGTCTCGTTACCCTTTAAAATATGCACGGTCAGGCAGCAGAGCCCTTTCCCCGCCTTTTCCCTCCCATCCCTCACCATTGTTGCCCCCCTCCTCCTCTTCTCACTTCTTCCTGAGCCTCTCCGTTTCTCTCACTGCCTTTACGCTAGCGACAGTCCGTTCGATCGCCTTTTGCACCGGCTCTGACGGCGGCGCGGCGGCGGCTCCTGGTGCCTCTTTCTCTCTCACGACTTCGCCAAGCGTTCTCCCTTACCGCCTCACTCCATTCGCTCGTGGTCCTTTGTCTTCTCACTCTCTGTTCATTATTAATTGTGCGTCTTTCGGGCTGACACCTAACTCTATGGGTTTAGTGGATCGACGCTGGTACTACGTTCCTCTGGGAATTCTGTATGCTACGGTTTTCTTTCTGGCTGCTCCGCAATTACTTCCTTTTGTCTTTCTTTTATGTTTACTCAGCTCCTCTTTGTCATCGCCGAGAATCATCGAAACGCATTTTGCACGTCAGTTCTTTTTTGACAAGTTTCGGAACGTGTCTCCTTTGTTTTAATTGTTACCTAAATTATCATAATCATTTATGTTAAAACTACAACGATGTGTCTTGAATATATTTTTGATCCATTTACTCTCATTTTGTCCACTTCAAGACGGTGATTCTGATATGAAATATGAATGTGAAAGAGCATGATAACCTTGGACCAGAGGCTAATCGACATTTCGCTGATAAACGTGAAACTTTTACGTGGCAAAACCGACGATGAAAACCAATTACAATCTTGTAGATGTTTCTTGGTCTGTGTGACCACGGTGGTAAGCCTCAAATTTTCTGACATTTAGCCTCAAATGTCTGACTTCTAAATAACCTATTTCTGAAGAAAACAGTGACATGACTTTGAAAATATGAAAGCACGACAGATTGGACAGCTAAGAATAAAGACTTCATTACTTGCTACTGGTTAAACGAGGAAGATTCTTATTTATTTAGTGTCTTTGGTGAGTGAATAGGGAAGGAAAGATGTTGGGTTGCCAGGAAACTTACGGTACCGAGCCAACGTTTGCCGAGTAAGGGAAATCCCTACGGTGGAGGGGAAGACTCTTCCACTATACCACCGCATAATTAGTTTCTCTCTTCAAGATCATGATGATTCAGGACAATCATCTCGGTCAGAATATTTGGGTTGATGTCACGTCGGTCGAATTTATTTCTACCAACCCTCTTCCGTTTCCCTTCATCCGTTCTCGCTTTCTCTTCGTCGTCTCCCCATTCCTCGTCAACCTCTTGTTGTGCGCGCGTCCCATGGCGCTGCCGCAACTGTCGCTTGGGTCCGTGTCGCGTCGCGACGTCTCGCGGCCACACGACCAGCTGCGACGAAGACACCACGAAGCGGTCGGTGGTTTCATTTATCACTTCGCCCCTTGGCACCCCGCCTCTGGCCAGTATTAATGTCCCCGAGGCGCAAGGTCGGGTTTCAATTCGCTGCCGCCCACACTCCCTGTGACGCCGTTCGACGTTCCTCCGAGGGCACGCGGGTGCTTGATCGCTGAAACTTCATACTCACCCAGAGTTCTTCTCTTGTGCTTGATCAGACACTATTTTTAATGATAGGGTTAACTCGACGACGGTCATTTACGAAATTCAAATTAACGTGATGCTAACTGCTAGGAGAGTTATACTTTGTCGAACGGGTCGAAGGGGGAAGTCTGTTCTAAGTCTCATCCCGTAACTGGCCTTCAATTTTATTATAAAAATCAAATTTAAACTTAAAAATTTTATGTAACTTCTTCACGTATATAAAATAGATAATAGCGGAGCTTATTATAAAATACAACTGTAACATCACATCTCAAACCCTGATGTGTTATTATTTCTTTGGTAGAAGCGGGATCCACATACATACCAAAATCCCTATGGTAGTTTTTGTCGCTGCCACCAGCTCGGTTTCCCGAGCAACCAAACTCACGAGTAATAATAATAAATAATGATTTATTACAAATTACATGAAATCTGAATTGTTTACAGATACAGACTCCCAAAATCATTAATACATCTAATAATCTGTTATTAGACAAATAATGCTGACAGAGAGCATTGTTTATACTTTGTAAAATATAATTGAAGACAACTAAATTTTTAAAAACCCTCAGGTTATCTGTTCCTTCGAAAAGATAAGTTGTTTTCCCCCAACAACTAATTGATACTAGTTACGACCCTCGCACCTAGTAATGAGTTCATTAAGTCTACTGCAGCACCTTAACAACCCTCTGGTCTCCACGACCTAAACTTAGTACAGTCACTTGTCCGTGCTGACGGATCTCTACGTTCCTTTGTAAAGCATCCCCGAGAAGCTTCACTCCTCCCAATATATACTGTACCAGACGTCACGTGATCAGCGAATAACCACGCCTTCGCCACCACCGTGCAAGCACTCTTTTTGTGTCACCCCTTTTTCTTCTAGGAATGCAGAGGATGCGCCGTAGAGGACGAATCGTCATGAGCGTCACCTAGGTGCTTCGCAAACACCCTTTTCGTTCTTCATTCATTTCTTCGTGGAATTCGTCTTTAATTTAGGTACACCTGAACCCCTGTGGGTCAACGTCGCCGACTGCATTCTTCGAATACATTGGTACATACTTTCCTTAAGATGAAAAGTGTTCGTTCGAACAATACCTCCACACGGAAAACTCGTCGCACGTCCGTCTTAGCGCTGACCGGCCACTTATTGTAATATTCTTAACAGCATCCGGCTTGGGAAATATAAATAGCTATTAATATTTCGCAAGTTGATGGCATGTCCTGGCGCCGACGTTACAACAACTTAACTTTCAATACCAACTTTTAAAACGCTTCAGTTTTCTAGATATGTACTTGCTGGGCGGCAAAAGCACGTTTCTGTGAAACACGAAAATTGAGAAACTCTTAACCAGGGACTTATTAGGTGTAGATGTACAACGTACGTGTTATATAGAAATACGAAAGTTTCAGTGCTGCATTCGAAAACACTTGTACACTTACTTTTAAGTTACAGATGTATTAAAAAAGCACACATGTACACGTGTCTGAAATTCCATTGATACATGGTTCTCAACTGACAAGTAATTACCTAAATTCGTGTAGTATCCTTCATTGAATATTTTTTGCAGTATCAAAAATTAAAGGTAGCACTGCCAAGATTGTGATTTGCTGGACTACTGTTATGTTCCTCTAGACTATAACTTGAACTTGAAGAGGACAATGCTTCTCTTACAATGGAATAAAACATATTGCGCTGACCTACTGTGGACAGAAAGTATTATTCACGTGGAGTGATGATCAAGCTGTCCGTCGAATCTTATCTAAAGAAAGAGCTACTGTCAAAATCAACGTTTAAATTCCAAGAACTTATGAACCGCCAACTGTTTTCACTGAAAACTCACTTGGTCCTGATAGTGTGAGACTCAATTGAGGTGTATGCACTATATATTTATTTAATACATTGAGTGAATGTTAAGAAATGCCAATTTTGAGCAATGCGTCATATAATGACATGAAAATTTTGATAAATTGTTACCATTAGGTTGTAATCACGGTCTCAGGGCTCAGATTATGCGCAAATAATTTATACATAATGTAATAATAATCATAATATTAATGTGTTTTTATAATATCTATATACGACTGAGACACATTAAGGATATCTAAATATATTTTTGGCGTATATCAATGCCTTTGTGTACACACTACAAATAAAATAAACAACTGGGTATCTAAAGTAGATCACGTTCATAAAGTATTCAATCTTTCATTGTTTTGTCGAATGCGTTTTTTAATTTTTTAAATATTTTATGTGGGCTTTTGGATGATATTGCTTCAAATCAACAAAAACTGCACGAAAATGCGACGAACCGTTTAGGGGGTGATCGCGTTCAAACATTTAGATGTATGCTCTTTTATATAACGAGCTGAAGGATTCGCTCACGAATTTGAAGAAGTAAAAACAGTATTAAGAGTTAAAATTTATGAAATAGGCATGCAAACGTTAGATATATAAGGAACTGTGATAACAAGATTTTAATATATATATCGGTGGAAAGGAATAGAGAGTAAGCAAAATATAGTCGATTGCACATTAATTCAAAATTAAATTAAATATTACTATAGGGTGAATTGCAGTCGCAGTACTTAAGTATCAAGTAGTCTTGAAATTATTAAAAAAGGGACATTATCACATTTAATTACTTTTAAAATTGTGATACATTTTAAAAAAAGGTTCACGCTTTGAGCCTGAAAACTTGCAAATCAGTGATGACGCGTATTAATGATTGATTTTTCAGAATTTTTATTTTATTTTAGCTTTTAGTACGTTACTAGTATATTAAGTAATGTGGTCGTCGGGGGGAACTCATCGGGTGAATTGAAATTTTACTTTAAGTTTCAAAATGAAACTTGAGAAATCTGAGTTTGAAGCCCATTTTATTGTAAACGAAATTTTATTTTAAAACAAGTTATGAATTGTACATAACGAAGGATTTTTCTTTAGTCCAGAAAATAATCTTTTTAATGACATCACATTTGTGTCAATTGGTTTACAATGACACGATAAAAATATATATTTACAAAAATTCTACTACAATTAACGTCGATTATATAATGTAATTAAATAAATAATTAAAAACTTACTACCTTTTAAGGACGAATTATATTTATATTTTCTGCGAAGAGCTCACTACATTTTGACTTGGATTTAAGTCGTCGTCAGGTGATCAAGTAATAGCAAATTATAACATGATTGAAACATAAATGTAAACACAAAATATGTTTACAAAAAAGCACAAACCCAAACATGTTATAATATTGTATTTTATAAACCAGATAGCGTTTAAGTATCTGTGCGTAAATTCAAACTCCCGTGTGTATTTTTATAAATGTCATTTCTGATATACAACGTTTGTAATAATTAACTTGTTTGTCCAAAACTAATGTATTTTTCCGACCCATCAAGTGATCATTATTAATGCAATGTGAGGTAACTACACTTTGTTCAACTGATTTTAAATTTCGTTTTACTCCTGGATTCTAGTTTTTAACCCTTTTTTGTTTGATCTACGTAGCTAGCATTACATCTTTACATTTTATTTTATATACTACGTTGTTAGTATTCATGTGATCTTTCACAACTTTCCCTTTCGCTATCAAATTATTTATTTTAATTTTAAATGTTAAAATCAATTTCATATTCTCAGACTTTAGTAATCTATGAAGTGAAGGAGTTATAAACTTGTAATAAGAGAACACTGCATAAATCATATTATCTAGTGGAGGTTGCGTTAGTTGTTGCCTATTTTGGAGATAATACAATAATTTCTTAACATTTTTATTAACAAATTCCATGAGATAGTAATTAGCTAAATGTATGTTACACACATTTTGCAATTTTCAACCCAATGTAAATATTATTCGTTCATGAAAAGTCGCATGTTTTTAAATATTTATTTAATTATGTTTACAAAAAGTTGGAAATAAGATACAGCGATACTTATAACGTGGAATAGAATTCCGCGATCAATTTCATTTCCATTCTCACCGAAGAGCAAAGACGGCGCTGAATTCAATGGAAGTGGCGAGACCGTGTTCCCGAAAGAGTGGCGAACACTGCTGTCTCTTCCGGGGTGGCTGCTGGGACGCGAGGGCACTCCTTATCGGAACGCGAACGTGTTCCCCAGCGTTGTTACCCAGCATTTCCCGCGGCGTGTTATCAGCGTGCCACAGCCCTCTCTGGCGGCGGGCGTTACGGCCTCTAAACCCGCGCTATCAGCCCCCGCGCTCCGGGTCCCGCCCCACTCTCCACCCCCTATCCGTCACCCAACCCCGTGGGGTCGCTACCTCGTCTACTCTCCGATGAGCGAAACGACTCGTACAACGGTGTAGACGATGGTTCGCGTTCTTTTTTGCGGCTTCCTCACTGACACATATTACTGTTTACCTTTTTTATGAGGACGAGCCCCAGGAAACGTTTAAGAGCTAAAAACTAGTGTGTCAAACGAGGATTTACGACAACATGCTTCCGGTTTAATATTCTTTTCTTCTTCCCTCTTCTTATACATGTTTACTTTCTAGAAATGCCATACTACTTCTCTCGATTATTTATCTTAGGTTTCGCCTTGGCACTTTAATATATGCCATTCCTGCATTCCACAACGGTTATACGCTCATGTAAAAAAGTCCACTGCTCCCTCCCTACACGTGATGTCCTTCACGAAACTTCTCAACCCTTATGTAAATTGCTGCTACGCTATAAAGATAACATTCACGCATTAGAGATAAGTATTTCGCCTAAATTTCTCTGATGTCATAATTTTTTTGCAAATATCTTTCAGATTTGTCCATGCTTATTTTTCTATTCATACGAAGAACTTTTTTTACTTGGAAACTTAATTATATGTATTTACTCACGGATAAAATATTTTAAAATATGTTGGTAATAAAAAAGCGTACGGAAATTTACTTTTTAATTGGACGCATATCGTTTGATAATGTTTTCACAAAATTGTAAGATGTCGTTAAACCGTTTTAAGACCGATCCTTTTTAAAAGTTTTGTAAACATTAAAAAAAAGGAATATCACAATTTTGTGGGTTAAATTTTCATAAATTTGAAGAATAAGTATTTTCTTACCTAACTCGATAATTAGTTTTGTTGTAAAAAGAAAATTTCTTATTGCTAGAGAGTTTACTTCTAATATAACATTTTTACCTCATAAGGTCAAAATAACAAAGATAGATTTTCATGACATTATCAAACTGATACATTTAAAATATTTAATTAAACGATGTAATTATTATGTTTTCATGACATTTGACGTTGATAAGAAGGTCGATATACCGACATCTTTCCTACAGCCTTGAATTGTATTATCATTTGAATTCTTTATAATCAATATTTCACATCGTGAACATGATGGCGATGTTCAGTAGAGTACCCTTCGAATTTTTTCCCATCACTTCTTTGATCAAGAAAATCAGGGCACAATAATTTTTCAGTTTCAGTGTCATAGCAACTAGTGACCTACATGGACTGAGAAAGAGTGTGTGTGTGTGCCCGTGAAAGCTACCTTGCAGCGAGACCCGATTTCATGGAATTCCTGAGTGAATAGTTTTGGGCAAAGCAACGCCTGCAACACTATCTCGGAGAAATCGTTGTCGTTAATAGCGTTTTTGCACGACACCCGCGCACGCTCCGTATACCCCCACTCTGCTTGCTCTCATATTTACCCGTTTCACGCAGATATATTACTACTTACGTCAATTGCCCTACTTTGCGACTCGATTGATGACGGTGTTTGATGAATAACACACAGTGAGTTAGGAGTATTGTGAAAGAGTTCACCGTTTTAGTAGGTCTCATCCTATTACTTTGCACGCTTAATAACTTTGTGTAGTTTTTCTTTGTTCAAAACCGTCTCTCTGAACATTTCTTAAAATTGACATATTAGTTATTCTGTTGCATGGTTTATTCATTGAACTTATTTCCTTAAAATAATTGAACTTGTTGCTTTTTTAAGACATAACTCTTGAACAGGTGCATGCAAATATGGCGTTCAACATCTTAGTTGCTGAATATTCCTATACCTATCAGGTTTCGTCATACTATTATGTGAATCGTTAAAAAAATCATTACCGGTGAATAGCGTGGACAGTATATTATATAAAATTACCAAACTCTTCAAAGTAAAGCATATCACTTTCATCCATGCGGAGCTCAGATACCTGGATAATCTCTGCTTATTCTATGTACCAGGCGAAATAATTATTAATATTCATATTAATAAACAGTGAATACTTCAATTTTTTTTTATTGCTTTAATGCATTTTTATTTGTAATGTTACTATTTGAAATTACTATTTAAAAACACAATGAAAAGCAAATTTCTAATATATTTCTGTTTTGGCAAAGAAAGGTAACGATTGATATCGATATATGAACGTGTTTGGAACAACAATTCAATTTATTTACATTGAGTAAAAGTTAAGTTGCTCTTACCATGCCTTGACACTGAGTCGAGACTTTGATTAAGAAAAGTTAATTATTAGTCCCTTGAATGTTTATAAGTTGATTCTGAAACAATGAAATTATGAAATATCTGTGTCAATCTACAACTTCTAGATAAGAATGGAGGGGTGTATGTTGAAATGACATTATTTTCACTTTAAAATATATTTTTATTTAATTTTTGTTTTACCTTACGTGATTTGAGACAAAAGAGTATATTTTCCTTGTCTGATGATTGGTGACAAAATTTACAATTTGTGAAAGGTATAATACCTAGAAATTGAGGTGATTCATTTGCACAGTTTCTATGTATCCTGAGAAGTCGCTTATGTTGCAAATAGCTTTATTTGAACAGACACTCCTTAATTACCCCTTGAGGAGATTCGAGACGATCAAGGATCTTTCAGTCCTTGGTATTTATTTATTTCAAGACTTGAGGCGGAGTTCATGCCATGAGGTCTTCTACCTAACCGTGACCTGAGTGAGGGAATTGTGAAGAAGAGTTGTTGGATTGTCGGGAAACTTATAATACCGAACCGACAATTGTCTACCGCAGGTGAGGGAAATCCCGGTTAAAAACCTCACGTAGTTCGGCCGAGCAGAGTTTGAACCAGTGCTCTACCACTCTACGGTACCGTGGGAGTGAAGATGCTGCCACAAGAACACCGCCACTGGTGCACGAAGGAGAAGCGGGTTGCAGCAAATATTTGTATGAATACCTTATTATCCCCCGCATGATTCACCTTTTTCAAAAAATTGGGGTCTTAAGTTGCGCACGTCGTATAGTTGAAAATATCTTTGCTCGAGTTCCCCGGTGTTTTCGCGGTTGATGTCTTTGTGTTTATTGTTCCGCATTTCTTACTAATATCGTCAGCAAGGTCCTGTTACGTCCTGACAGAAATGGCTCGGAAAAGGTTTATGTTCAATTCTGACTTCAGGTTAAAGTAATATGAACGAATGAAAGAATAAACTTTTAACTATCAACTCGTCTCATAAAATTTTGAACTTTCGGAACTAACATTTGGAGAAAACTATTTTGAAGTTTAACGGGCTTTTGTAGAAAAAGCCTCTTAAGAGTAGGTTTTTAAATAAATTTCCATGTAATTTCTAATGCAATCGATATAAAAACTAATCACTCGTGTCACAAGTTAAATATAGAAAAGTATGGAACTTGCCTTGCCTTTTCGAACAATTAAAGACTTTCAACAAAAACTGTTGCAAAGCTAGAGAACTCAAGTCAAAGTAGACACAATTTTTCAAACACTTACTTTGTTTCAATTTAAATTGTTTAATAAATAATTAGCAGTTTCTAAAACCATGATTAATGAATTACTGTTTCAATGACTATTTTTAATATAAAAAGATATATAACATTATTGAAAGTTTTGTAAATGGCAATGTGTGTGACTAGCGCCTGGCACGCTCTTACCACCTTAATAATGATTCAGATAAGTGACGTAGATATTTCATAAATTGGAAATATTCAGATTAACGGACAGAGTAAAACTGCTTTCTAGCTACACGCATAACGTATTTGAGAGTCATATTCAGGAGATTAACAAAATTAATTTGAGGATTGAGTGTTAGCCACCTTATTATTGAGGCACGAGATTCTAAGAAGAATAAAAAGAACCATGAAAATTGCATCATTAGAGGGGAATGGAGCTATATAAATAAATTAATCTCTCTTTAAAAAGCAATAACTTTTTTAAGAAATATAATCATGGAAATATTGAAAGGGAGAGATCAGATCAAGATAGTATTTGAAAAGACTTATTAGATTGTTCTTAGCCATGAATTCATATCATCCAATATTTTAAGAGTTAGTATTTCATTTATTTCTAGTACTTAAATGCCTCTTTCTAACCCAGATATGATAATAATTACTTCGCGTGGTGGTAAAATGGTGCCAGTATGGTAAATTTATTAGTTGTTGCCTATACTTTTGTACTACTTTTAAAAAAATTCTCCTGTCCATAACATCAAAAGGTAACATGCTTAACCATCAGGGATTACTAGTTTCATGTTTCCCCGTTAGAGCTTTTATTCTTTACTCCACAAAACAATATCCGGGCCAACCTGCTTCGCTCCAACGAATATTACGTATGTTATTTTTTAAACAAAATGAGATATCACTTAATCAGTACTTTCACATTTACATTGATTTTGTGTTTCTAGTAATTCCAGTGATTGTTCACGCAACGGTTACCTTACAATCGGATTGCATTCCTGTATCGTTCAGACTTTTATCCGTTCCGACCCGGAGCTGATATTTTTTATGCAAATAAGACTCTCTACTTTGGATTTATCATTCTGAAAAACCTTTAAATGTGAACTGTCATGCAGATCTGTATGATGGGAAGACGATAATTTATATTTATATGTACAACTTCTTCTAGTTGAATGCTATAAGAAATATATTGATATATTTCATGGAAACGGAAATTCACTTTTCATATTTAAATCATGTAGAGCATGATATGACATACACTTTTCATCCAAACGTTTATCTGTATATAACTCTAATGAACTTTCATATTTAGCAAATGTCTCCCTTATGCACATTTCACTAAGTGTCCAAGTATTGTCCAACACTAAAATCATAAGAGACAGTTGTATAATGTGAACATTTTCGCGTTTCAATAAGCGCATAATTGATCCATTCGTCCCCTAAGATGTTGAGCTTTAATTTTGCATGGAATTTTTATGCTCACTTCGCGCTGATTCGTCGCTTTCGCTGTTTCTATCGACGGCATCGGGCCAACCAACCGCGAAGCTCGTCACCGAAGCTCTGGAGAGGCCCTCCCTCCACCCCTGTGCACTTGGCTCCACGGCCCCTCCCCTCTTGCTTCTCCTCTCGAGAGCTCCAGTTTGCGATTTTTCTCCACCTCCGCCACTAATGGCAGCCTAATGAATTACACGAGTTCGTTAGCGGCTGTGCTCTCTGCTCGCCTCCCGTCGGTGGAGGGGGTGGATGGCCAAAGGGAGAGGGGACACACCCGAGGGGTCAATCCCTGGCAGTGGGGGTCCGCGGCGTGCGGGCAGGCCCGTTTTTAGGTAACATAATTTATTCGGGGCTATGCCGTACTAATGGGGCTGAATTAATTATTCGAGCAATTTCTCTGCCCGCCCGCAGCGTAGCCTTCCTCTTCTCCCATGGATTGCAGCCCCCCGCCCCCTTCATCCAAATAGGGAGACCTGTCAACCTGATGGACACGTGAAGGTAGGTCGTTCGTTCAGATGTAGAGATGGAATGTGTTTAGGTTTGGTTCGTTTAAGGAAGGAGTTAAATGAGCTATGGCGGAACGGTTTCATCATTTCTCCTTCAAAACATGGAGTTACAAAATAAATAGAATTTCAAAAAATTAATATTTGAAATCGAGAATGCTGTGACATAAACTTGTACATACATTTTTAATGGAATGACCCATGAAGTTACGGGGAAACTACGTTCTCTAATTGATCGAATTTACGAATTGATATTTTGTCTGGTTCACTATATTGTATCTTTTGCTTGAGCTGTTACTGCTTCCCGGTTTGGTAGTGACATGACATTTTGCATATGTCTTCTATTTGCATAGCAACAAAATGTTTTGAAACAAATCTTTTAAATAGCGTTAATAATATCAATTCAAAGCAAAGTCCCCATCATTATATACAAGAAGCGCTCTCAGAAAGACTACCCTATCCATAACACATTTGTCAAAATATTTAAAAATTTGAAAAGATCGATACATGCATGAGGAAGTAGCCTACATATAGTTTTAAAATGCGTTCTGTAAACTTCGTTTGCAAATACTTTAAGATCTCTTGCATAAATGTTTAATCATCCCAGTACAGGAAATATGTATTAAATTACCCTCCATTTCGATCAGATTGGCAATTGAACCCTGAGGGGTGAGTAAGCAGATAATCTTAACATATTACCGTAGAATCAAGTAGGGTTACAATTTGCTGTTGTGAAAGTGGTGTCATGTTGAAGCGATGTATTCTGAGTTATTTCCTTCGTGCATCTATAATTCCTTCATTCCCTCAGTCTATTAAATCAGAGGTTTGACGCAGGAACGTACTTGTTACTTATGATGTAGACTGCTGTGGGTTGTCCGTGATAACATGGTACGGAAGATACTGTTTGGTGTCGTCCTCTTTCTCGCACACCCACTTGGAGGGGACAAGATAATGTGCGTAACGACTTATATGCAACAGTCAACATGTAAGTTCCTTCACCCAAGTCGATGTGCGAGTGACAAGAGATCCCAAAATTCGTTATCCCCTTCTGACAACCGGTACCGGTATGATCACTGGGTCTATGCCATATGTAAGTCTATGCGCAGGAACGGGATACTTAATCGCGATTCATACAACTGTAGATTGTTTCACACAATTAATTGAGAAAATAATAGATTATGTTTTGATTCTTCTATGATTACTTGTTCCAGTCAATAAACTACGTAAATGTATTTTATTGAAAACATAATTTAGCATATTTGATATAACTAATATTATTTAATACATTTTTTACAGATTTTTATTAACATCTACATGTTTTTGTTAGGGATACCCAGCTCCGCATACCCTATGACGCAGAACATCCCCTCCCAAACATGCGAGAACCCCCCCCCCCCAAAAAAAAAAAATTCCCCCCTTCCTTCGTTTTGATTCACTTCCAAATCACTTTCCAAATTTAGAAATATTTTACAACTTTCTCTCTATTTAACCTAACTCCAGTTAAAACCAGTGTGCAAAACCAATGTGCATGCATTTTATATAAATTTAAGACCCTTATCTATTATAGTACGCAAAACTATCTTTACAAGGAAAAAAGCAATCATTTTTATGCATTCTACATAGATGTTCACTACGGCAGTTTCATTTTCTCCGTATAAAATAAGATGAAAGGCATTGCTTGAAAATGGTTGTTTGGCATACTTTTTCTTGAAATTTTGTACAGAATTCAAAATTTAACTAATTTTTTGTTTTTACCAGGGTGGTAAAAATAGTTAAAAAGATCTGTAAAAACGGGGAATTATAAAATGATCAAAGGTAAAAAACATTTCAGAACACGTCCCTCAACAACAAACATTCGGTACGCTGAATACGAAATATGAAATTGATCCGTTTAACCAGAATCGTTGCGCACAGATGGACAGACGGAGGTTTAAATAACTTTCGGTATCAGATACATTAAAATGAATATATCCGCGAAAATCTCACGTTTTTTTCTCGGTTACATTACAGTCTCTTTACCACGTATATAAGAAAGTAAAACGAATGTTCATTACCTATATCCATTTTACTGACAAAGGATGCATTTAAATGAGATTATTAAAAAATAAATCTTATGTATTTAGAGTTATGTTCCTTAAAATTTTATAAATTCTGTCTCAGATTCCGTATATATTCAGATCCAAATGCGCTAAAATCAGATTTCGAGGTTTCTTACGTTTCATCGTTTTTTTTTGTTCACTGGATTAGCACCTTAATACACGTCCTCTACTTCACATGTAAGAGACACAAAAGGAAAGAAGATGAGACAACAGATTTTTCACTCGATTTTATAAAGCCTAGGCCAGGGCAGTCCTCAAGAAAAATGTTGCATAATTTGTAACGAGTATAGATGTGCGTGACTGCAAATTTTCGTGGACTAAATTTATATTAAAGAAGACACTATAATGTACAATTCGAGAAACGACAGTTTGTATTCCCCTCTATTCTTACCTTAAACTGCAAGCAGTAACGCTTGATGCTTTCTCAGATACGTTTCACAAGATCCAATACTGTTGCACTTCGCGATCCATACCATTAAAGTTTAAAATTTTTTTTTGGCAAAGTTCTTCCCACTTATATCTAACAGTTCTAATCACTCCAAATATAAGCCATCTAGTACAGAGTTTGTGTCTTACGTAAGAACTATTTTCAACACAGTAAAAATTCATGAATTCAACACAAATCGGGTATAGCTGTGTAACAAAGACAGAGGCTCTGGAACGGCAAAACACGGGTAAAAAGAAAGAAATACAAAATTGAGCTCCGACCTTGATTATGCACAGTAAACTAAAACACTGGAGGTAAAGCAATGTATCTTCAGAGCTAAGTACACTGAAACGGAGTTTTCTAGACTTGTCGTCTGTTGCGTGGTCTTACCATTGCGGGATAGAGAGGCAGATATCTGTTATCGCATTCACGTGATCCGAGAAGTGAGGTGTCATCCAGTACACACGAGATGGCCTCCCAGACCTTATCCCATGCTCGCATCTGCTTATTTAGCGTTGTCGATAGATCTCTGCTCGGCACAATTTTTTACGATTTATTATTCAGTTTCGAAAATGAATTGAAATTATTTATTATGGTACAATGTCCGTAAAGTTTTAAAATCAATACATTATGATTTTTATTTTAATATATGCTATTTTTAAAGTATTTTGATTAGAATCCTTCATATTTAAATAAACTCTTCAAAAAACCTTTTTTCGAACTCCCCAAAATTTTTAATGACTCAGTTTGCGTCACGAACGCATCCTATGGGCACCCATGTTTCTTGTATAAAATCTCTTTAAAATATCAAAACATTACAATATAAGAAAAATTGTACAAAATGAATCCATTTTATGAATAAAGTTCAAAAGTTCTAACGTAAAAGAGTCTGTGACTCTATTAATGCACGCACTTATTTCAACCGGAGGTTCGATTGAAAGCCCGGGAAAAGAATCTTACGAAAATCAGCATTCATTATCTGGACTCTCATATTAAAGACGAAACATTACCGGATTTACATAGTGAAAGTGCAATTAAACATTTCCACTCCTTCAAATCGAATGTGCTGTATTTTCCTTTTAATTTTAAGACTCGAGGGAGTCACAGAAACCATTATTCCACATAGTCATTTTTCGCAGGAAATCAACTCGAGACAGAGCAACAAAAATACTCGGTGGCGATGAATTCTTTATCTTGTGACCTTCGGAATTCGTACTACTTGACCCCTTGAGTCGTTTGATTTCGAATCCTATTACGAGTAATATCGTGAGATAGCGTATCACCGTATTTAGATTGTAAATCCGCCTGCATTACGTGCTAAGAAACATTTAGACTGCCAAGCGGTTTAAGCGTTTTGTGAAAAGGCCAAAGAAGCAATGTTGGGAAATCGCCTCGCTCCTGAAAGGACTGTCTAATCCCGCGCTCTCATAAACCTCGCAATCGCTCAGAGAGCCTCCGGATCGTCCCCCGCCTCTCGATTTGGAGGAGACTCATAAAGAAGCTCATCGCTNCCCAACGACGGAGAGAGGGCGAACCGAAAAAAAAAAAACAGACGAAGCTGATATTCAGCCGAGTTCTCTTCCTGTCTCACTGTCGTTGCAAACTAAATATCTCGCTGTTTCCTGGCTGACCTGTGCTCACCGCCCAATTATCTTGGACCGTTTAATGTTCCCAGGCATCAGATTCAAGCCTTACACTGCCATAATTATAGTTGAGCATATCATACTGTTGGAATATTACGTGTTGTTCAGAGGAAGTTCTTCACTTAAATTGCCATTTACCCTTTCGGTCACCTCACAAAAAATGTTTTACTTAATGTTGTACGAGCATTTATTTTTCTTTTTTGAATATGTATTTTTCTTTTTTGTTCGATGTATTGTTGCACTTCCAGAGAATTATTTCCGTCTCATTTTTTTTTGGTTTTTTTCTTTAAATATTTCCTGGCAAATATATTTTGAGGTATTACATTTCTCTCTTTCGTTTTCACTTTTGAACTACTTTATTTTGTTTTTGTTACACTCCTATTTACGTTGATTGGGTTAAATTATTATCTGTTACCATATTTTTCCATTACTTATTTCTTTTCATTTCTTTAACCACGCCAGTCTGATTCATATTGCCTTTGTTCGTCTTAATACGATTCTCTTCTTTCCTTTTCCTTTAGGTCCTCGAATGATCTCTATTGAAATCTTTCGTTTGGTTTCTCTTCGGAATGGAATGTCACAACTCTTTTTTTTCTATGTCCCGCCTATAGCCTCGGTTCTCCATATCCATTCCCCGTCTCGTATCAATCCTCCCTCTCCGTCACTCATCTCCATCTCGTAATTCTCCGCCGCTCTTTGCTCGCTCTTCTATACTCGTCCGCTGTGCCCCGTCGCTGTTTTAGTGGCACTTACGAGCGCTTTTCTGCGCAGCACAAAGCGAGACGCGAGACCTCCGCCGCGTTACGACCTCTTTCTCATAACAGCAGNCCCCCCCCCTCTACCACCTCACCACCCCAATCCGCGCAGACGGCAGTAAGGGCGTTCGTTCTTCGCACTTCTTTTTGTGTGAACGAATGTATACTGAAGGTTTACCCGTTTCCCATTGTTCTACGCGTGATTGCGTTCGTTGTAGCTCCAAAGTTTTAAAACGCTGAAATGCCCGCTACTTTTTTATTCTTCTTCGGAATTTATGGACTAGTTTTAATGTTGGTCGGTGTTGTTTTTAAGGCCAAACACTTTTCGTTAAATTAAATAAAACCTGAGCATTACGTTTCTAGAGATGTTTCGTGAAAGATCTTTAGCTATTCTTCATATCTTCTAAACTAAAAGAACCCTCTCCGTAGTTAGGGAGTTTCGATTTAATGAAAGTTCTAAATATCCGAAGGTTAATACATTTACGAGTAGTAAAATTAATCAAAACCATATCGCCTAAGAATGTTTTTTGTGTTTTTAACAATATATTGTAGGTTAAAAAATTGTCCCAGAGTATAAAAAATGAATGATTTGATTGTGAGGTCAAAATATTCAGTTTTTCTGGAGTAAATTACTACATACACTTTGAGAACTAATCTACCTTACCATCAGATGTCCACCTTCAGTCAGTCACTTGAAATTCACCTCCCACTCTAACACTTGGGTAATTCTAATCATATTGTTCTATAAATGTTACTTTTTTTTACTTCATTTCAATTTGTACATTATTCTTAATTAAACTAATATTCTATCTGTAGCACCAGATTCAACTAATGGCTTATTGTTTGGAAATCGTGCAATCAACAAATGATCATTATGATTTAAATTGATTTAAGTGGAGGTCCGTGTTGTGTTATATTTAAAATGTTTTCAAGAAGTGGATGTACAAAATTAGAAAAATGTCATTGCTTTCCATGCTTCTTAGGTCTTCAGGTTTGGATATTTAGAAACAAGTGAGAACCGGTCATTCATTTGACATATATGACGTATACATCATACGTTTCGAAAGCTCAAAGCAGCTTATTTTCATATATATTTTAGCAGCTAGTATAACTATCTTAACCCTTAACTTCTTGGTCATCCTCACTTGCTTTCTCGGTCTTTTATTCACTTGCTCACTCATTAATCTCTTGTTTTTTACCTACTCATTGACCCAACCACTAACGTTTTTTTAATTTTTAACGACTGCAATATTCAACATAATCATTACATGAAAACTATTTTTTAAACTATTTAACTTTATTAAATTATACCCTTTCCTACCTCCAATTCAGGAGATGCCCGTCCCCAACAAGCAAGGTGGGCACAGTTTTCTGTCACTAATCACACATCAGCCTTTTTAATATGTCTGTGATGTCACATATTTTGGAGAAGTATTCATAGAAATTTTCTTTCTTTCTTATAAATTTTACCGAACCTTATGTGATATTCTCCTTGTCTTATTTTTATCCCCATAAAATTGGCTCTCCCCTCATCATATAAGCTACAATTCCACCGTATGTGTTCCACAGTCTCAGTGTCTCCTTCGCAAATACACGTCTCATCCGTTTTCTTACCAATTCGTACTATATACCCACCTAGTATTTATAGTTATTGTCGTGTTGGTGTAAACAATTTCTATTATTCCTCCTGTATTGTGTGTCTCTTACAAATTTATACATCTGGCGTCTAAGAATTGCTTTATCCCACCTAATTTGCCAACCATTAATCAATGCTTGCTTTTTCCCTTGAAGCTTATCTAATCTGTCATGTAGTTTCTTGTTTGCTTATTATATCCCCTTTATGTTTTAATAAATTCCTAAATGTTAATTTTGCAACGTATAAATCTTGTAGCAAAACTCCTAATATCATCTCTGACGTTTCTGTGGAAACTGTGGAATAGCATCCACCGAGACACAGTAAGTACATGCGCTGTTATGTACATTTCTTTCTCTAGTAGTTGTTTGTTACCTTATGTCCCCATGTGCTTGCTCCATAAGTTTTTCCCGTATTGTTCCTTTTTATATCTTATTGGCATGATTTGTTTTCGCATAATTATATCCTTTTCAAACTGTAATTAACCTTGAGGGAGTACACCATACACAGAAATAAAACAAGTTATGATACAGACTACAATATCATTGCAAAAAAATGCAAATACACGCATTCAGAAGTATAAAAAAGAGATAAATTCTCAACATATCCGTTCTAAAGTTGTTTTGATTTGAACTTGCACCAAGTGAGAACCTCCAGCAAAGGTTCAAATCATAAATTCGTTTCGCGTGAGCTGAGTAAAAACAGTTATTACGCACAAATTCACACCAATTTACGAGTGAATGAGGTGAGGAAGCTGAACTATAATAAAATAATAATGACCCTGCCGTTGACGAGCCCTAAAGCCCCCCTCCCCACGCAAAAACTATAATAACGACACAGAACTAATCACTTACACTATAATAACTCCCACTGTGTGGTCTCCGTGACTCAGTTATATCACTCATTAGGAACAGAGATAGAGGCGCAAGACACAAGTACAGCTCACAGTTGGGCAACCTCAAAGGGGACATGACAGCTGTCGACTAGTATGAACAAAGCGCACCAGCCAGGGACGTGCAACCACAGATGTAGAAGACTTAACGGACCACCCTACACGCATTTAAGTTCACCAACAGAGACCGGCTGACGACAGAAAACTCACACATTTCTCCTACCCACGATGAACATGCACTCACAGCACCACTTATTACGCATGCAACTACTGACTCCCAGTAATTTGCACCAATCATCTGATTTCCTTCAAGCATATATATTACACCACCTACGAAAACTTAACGATTTCAAAAATGTAAATTTTTTGTTACAATATTTACAACAACAAAAAATTAGATTTTACTTCTACCAAAAAATTCAAGTAACGTTGCATTTTGAAGGCGAGAGTAGATTTCCGTGCTTCGTTGTCCCGTTGACTTCTGACTTCGCATCTCTCCGAGTGGAAATCGACGCTGATGCTTGAGAGATGCTTGATTCCTTTCATCAAAGCGCCGCCGCCACCGCAGCACCGCCGACAGGACGAAGCCTCTTCGGGCATGTTCGTCACCGGGCGGTCCCTTTCATACGCTCATCGCCACGGGCTCATCACGTCGCCGGCGCTTTCGCATTGATAAGTGTGAAGCGCTGGTGTGGGGGCGAGCGAAGCCTTGGGAGTCCATTTGCTCGACTGGGTCAGTGACAAGCCGCGTCCGGCAGTCACGGGCCACGTCGGTTGAATGTGATCGGACGTCCAAAGGAATCTTCATCAGTGTTTGAAACCAGTAATACGAGCCTTAACAGCGAACAGGATTGCACAAGTGAATGCAAACTTAGTTTGTAAAACTACGCCACACTCGTCGCAAATGCAGCAAATTTACAAAAATAATGGAAATAGATATTTGATGAGTTAGTAGATAATATTATCGGCTTTTTACGAAGAAACTGGAACATCAATATATTACATTTCTCTTGCCATATCATTATCAAGATTATATTTATTATCGTTCAAAAATTTGAATAATCGATCTTTCTTAGGAAGATGTGTAAATTTAATTATGGATTAAAGGTAGTTTTGTAATTTACACCAACGCAATTTACATAACCTTGTTGGAGATACGCAGCATACATAATCAATACAGCATTATTACTCTAATTGTGCGATTCTGTATTGGAATGTATAAAATTGATATATTTGTTTAGATAGTAAAATGTTACAAGAAGAGGAACAATGTACGTCCATTATCGGAATAAATTATAACAGTGTCAATTTATGTTGGTTACAGAAATTTAACATACGAGTTTTTTTACATCTAATATCTGAGTACCTCAGTTTTGGATTTCGTGAATTTTGAGTCTTTTATGTATATCAAATGTGTTTTATTTACTATACAAACTTTTTGTATGTAGTACGTTATATTTTGCAAAATGATATATAACTATCTAAACTACAAATTAAGTTTTTTTCATAAAATTACTCTCAAATCTCGTATGTGGAATATAACAATTTAAAAGAATACATAGGTTGATGTATTATATTAGTTTTTCATAAATAATGTGATTATTAGTCCAACAGAACAAACCAATTCTTCCTCACCTGGCTGAACAAAGCGACATGAAATCAAGAAAACAGAAGATGGGAACATAAACCAAATATTTCCTAATATTTCTGACTTTATGATAACTTAATATTTCAGAAAGCTTCCTCTTTAGAATGGTAGTTTTCAAAGTCTATATAATATTTCCAAAAATACAAACAAGCACACGATATCTTAACGTCAAAAGATAACGTTTTTTATAGCTCCTAATTTTCCGTGCTTCTAGGTGCATGACACCAGAATCACGTGTTAGGTTAACGTTCATTCATCTATTTTCCTAAGGAAAGGTAATTTTTATTAAATATAACACGTAAACTCACAAAATACGAATGGGTGGCTTATTCATAACGCTACTCTTAATTGAAATAATGAAATTATTATTTTTTACATTTCTACGCTCATCTATTTTCTTATTGAAATCTACACTACAATAAAGATGATTTTATCGCGAACACAGTGATATTTGGTTGTCAAAACCAATTCACTCAAAACTCACAGTTGTTGAGGTTTAAAAGTAGAATATTTGAGCGAATGAGCGGTGCGCGACAACTCTTCTGTGTGATAGAAGAGAATAACACTACCACACTATCACTCAGAATAGTACGCTCTCCGCTTACTAATTCCGAAAGCTTCTGTTTTGCAACGTTCTTTCGCTCAAGTATTCGACCTCATGGTTTGGTAGATCTTAACTGGGAACTGCAAACCAGGAAACCATTGAATTGAAAGTGTCTGTCTGATAGGATGAAAGTGATGAGGGGATGGAGGGCTGGCGCTTGCAAATATTATTGTTTCAATGACAAGAGACTTCACTTGCAACCTAAAAGCATTGCGCAGCTTGTGTGGACTAATATTGCTCAGTAGCTTGATGGGGGCACCAACCTTAAAGCAGAGGATAAGAGGTGATATTCCACGAGGGTGGATGGGAGAAACCCGAAAGATATCGGTTTGTATCCCCAACTTCCACCACGAAGTCAGAAAACATGTGGGTATCATGGCCAAGCACATTCGGAGGTGACTGTGTTAACACGGAAGTGATAGAGTCAAAATGTGCACGTTCGTATAATTCAACAGTAAAATACATTCTGTAGCACTTCTCGAAAGTTACTAAGTTGATGTTGAAATACTTATGATGGTCGCGAATTTTCCAATTATTTTTGCTAATATACGGAGATTTACAGCCGACCACTCCGGCCTACGTTTCGTCGTGAAGGGGTTGAGATTGTTTTTTACTGCAAAATATGTTAAGACATTACCTTTCGTTAACCATACAAAGTGAATTCTGTTGGGGATTTCCACAAGGGCTGTGTGATATACTGGACGGTCAATCTCTAAGAACTCTGGGACACGTTCGAGATCTCAGAATTCATTGCTTTGTCCACCATATTGACACTAATTGGCTCATTTGCAGAATGTGCCAGGTCTGGAAGAAAGTGAACATGGTAGAGACTAGTCTCTGTCATACAATTTCATTAGCTCCCACTCTCCAGATTTTGAAAATCTAAACTATACAAATTTTGGTATAATTTCTTCTTCCTTTCTATGTCTGATACCAAACTAAAATTGTTACTGATAATTACTCTTTTTAACTGCCTATGAAGGCACGCAAAATAAATAAACTGTGTAACTCGTGCTATGATCCTAATAACTTCTCAATTAGTACGTTGTGCGCCTCAGTACGAGGTGTAGGTTACTTGCGAATCTCACAAGATATTCTTCTTCTTATTATTATTGCTATAATCCTATCATGGTTTTAAACGTGTCTTTTGTCTCGGTGTATAGAATTAAATTTACAACAAATTGCAATGAATTCGGGTTGGATAAAATGGACTGAAATGTAGAAATTAGTTGAGTACCTTGTATCTGGCTATCTTGGCAAATCTTTCTCTCTACTTCAATTCCATGTCACTGCATATTATGGAGATACGAAAATTGTACCCGATCTACTAGTATTTTCCATAATCTGCGAGTTAAAAAAATCGTAACTAATTGTCAAATTTTATTAGACAATTAGAGATTTTCAGATTTTGATTCGCAATACAATAATATCGAAATTTTGCGATTCCAAATATTTTTCGGTTGTGAAACTCGATTGTAGTCTGACTATCTTAATTTTGTATGTAAACTATTTGATATGCATGATTGAAATATTGTTTGGTAGCTATATATACGTCATTAATTTGACATCACATTGTGTAAGACATACATTAAAAAATCAAAATATTATTTGCAGCGTCACCTTATAGACTGTTTACACAATAATGCACAATTAGTTTGAAATGTAAGTATGGAGATAGAAGATGATATCGAAATCGAATTTGGAAAGCAGAATAGAAGAAAAAAAAAACTGAAATAAATTGGAAACGACACATTAATAATGTAAGTCTGTAACGTCGTACTAAATTTGCGCTTTATGTAGTTAAGATTTACTTATATATTTTCCGCAGTCTGACACAGAAATATATCACATGGTTGGGGGAAACTAATCTAAGTACAAGTTGATACAGGAGGCATCTAATGCTTTTCGAAAATCCGCAAGTCCAGGTATTGTATTGCTCCTGAACATTGTGTAGTATGTTGATTCGAACTTGCGGCCCCGTGCTCCGGCTTCAGCGAGAGGCGGTGCTCTCGTGAGCGCCATCGCTTCATAAGCGTCCCACACTCAGCGTTCAGGAGCTTGCAGTTAACGAGTGGGCGGCGCGGGCGACGAGGGTGCTTGACGCTCAGGGGGCGAAGCGGCGGGGGCAGTCCTCGAACGCCCTCGTTCCTTGCCCCCCGCCCCCGAGGGCGACCCCTTGCGGTTTGCGCGTCCAAAGGGTGCGGCGGCCGAACGCACTCGTTGTGCACTCTATCATCTCTTCATCTTTCATGCCTCCGCAAGAAACTCTTGGAAGCGGCTTCAGTCTCTTGATATTGTCAGGAGAGCGTCTTTACGATATTATTGGGTTATGCTGAAGGGCGGGATTCTTTTTACAATCTTTTACTTTGAGAGATGTTAATAGGTCAAAAATTTTGACTCCATGTTAATACGATCTTCAAAAGAATGAGCCACCTATTGTTACATTGGATGACGGGACCGGGGATCAAACACGGGATTTCCAACATTACGCGCTTCATTATTCCGTTCCCTTCTAGACCCTTTCTTCCATTGTTAGTCAACGTTCGATAACACACAGATACTTTGTTGTGCGGCGCAACCCTTTCCTCCATCGGCAATTTTCCTTACGAATTTGACCGAATTGGAGGAAATCTTTCTTTCTCCCGGAGAAAAAAAAATCATTTAATGTAATGTAATGCTGTGGTGTGGTGAAGTATTTTTCACCGTTATGTATAGTACGTGCACTATGTGCTGGCTATTATTTTAGAAAAAGAATAGGATGGAATATGTAGTAAAGATGCATAACAGATGGCGTTGCAGACTGTTCTAAATTATTACTGAGAAGTTTATATTTTAGGAATGCCACGCTTCAGAGTGGGACCAATAAGGGAATGCAAAATATTAGTGTGATCTTCATACAACAGTGTTCATTGTGACCTCCTTTTGCTCTTCATATTTCACTGAGAAGAGCTAGAATGTGGACTATGACACGAATTGTATAAGTAGGTCAATAGAAGACAAAGTAAAGATTTAAATGGAAGTTTCCGGTACTTTTCAAATTTAGTTGGTTTGTTTGAAACACAAACAGCAGAATTTAATTACACTAATCGATCATTTTTGACTTTTCTTCTCTTAATAATTCGTTATTCTAATACGTAATAGAAGGTTTTATCACTGCCGAAAAAATCTGTGAAATTGTAACAGAAATACTTTTTTTATTATAATTTACGTGGTAACATGAATATTGGCTTGCGCAAGGTGGTGAATAATGTCCACAGAAGCAGTGGTAAAAATGATGAAAATGCATTCAAAACTATTACTGACCCAGAACAAAGTTTTACTTCCCTTTGTCATCGGGGATAAATTAAATACACAGGTCAAATGACATGTTATTTTCGTACAGCTGGCACATGCTTCCTTAAAAACAATTTCTCAAATACGTTAATAGATTCTGTTGTTTCTTTTGACTCAGGAGGTGTTGTACTTAAATAAAAAAGTGACCAGTGTGAAAAGCTTTTCAAAAGTTATTCTGATTTAAAATTTAACTATTTTCTCACAATTCCAATTTCAGAGAAAACTATAATATTGAAATGAAATGTAAGGGGTTTAACGTTAAAATAAATAAGTACTAAACAGTTAGTTTTTAAATTCAAATTCACGTTGTAAACGTTATTAAATAAATAGAAAATTAATTCTGCAGTTGCTGGAATACGAATTGTTGGCGTTTGCCAAAATGTCATATGTGTAATGTAGAATAAATTATCATTATGTTCCATTATGATGCTCGTACAAATAAAATGAAGAGGAAGTTTAATTATTTAAATAATGTTAAACTATAATGAAAATTAAATTACTTAAATATGCTTGACAGAACGGATTCAAATGCTATAAAATATTATTTAACTAGTTGATACGCTTTACATTTAAATACAATAATTTTTTACAAATGTAGTATCAATACAATTTTACCTGTATATTCCTCCCTATTTAATAGGTTTTTTTGCATTGTGAACGAATTAATCCACATTTAAAGCACAGTTACTTTATACAAAGCCGTGAATGAACGTTTTAAATACATTTTTATTACCTGTTGAGTTCATTAAAACTTCATATAGTGCTTTGTTAATGAGATCAAATTTAAAGGATGTTATCTATATTTTGTTGTTATTTTTTAAGTCTTATAGAATTCACAAATAGATAGGAATTCCTCTGTGTCAGGATTACGAATGTTTTTGTGTAATTTATTATTTAAAATATATATTTAATATAGATGTTAAAATGGACATTGTAGTCTCAATCACAATTAAAATCTGATCTCATGTCTCTACTTTAGAGGCTACCTATGCCATTCTATGTATTAGTTTAGTACTTGTGGTATTAAAAAATCACTATTTTCTAGATTAGTTTTTTTTTCATAGAACATCTAATAAATTATACACAAAGTACTATATTTGTGTACGTCCCAAGTCGAAGTTTTCCTAGAATAGAACGAAACTAATCATTAGGATAACCCGAGGAATGGTTTTTATCTTGGTCTCGACACGAGGAGATGTGGCACGTATCTTGCTAATACTTCTTTGACCCCTGGCGTCTACTCTATACTCATTTTAGAACAGGTGAGTTGACCGAGGACACAGTGTATCTGTTGAAGCATGAGTAAATTTCAATGACTTCACGGAGATTTAAAGCCCGATCAGAAAGTAGGCACTGAACCCACAGAGTTACGTAGATTCCAATGACGTTCATGTTACTTTACCTAATTACGAAAGTATGCGATGTTACAAATCGTAATACGAATCTGAAATTCAATTTTTGAGAATAAAGCATGGTTAAGTGCAAACCTTAGAAATGGAAGGAAAATTTCTTTTAATTTTTATTATTCAGCTTGTAAATCGTGTTTCTGAAAAGAAATGCACAATCTTTATAGTGATGCGAAAGACGGATTTTCCCTTAGTTAGATAACGGGTGACGCCCATAGTTTTTCTGCTGGATGTTGAGAAAGGAGCTGTACGAGACAAATTTTTCCTCTGCTAATTTGTCTGCATCTCAATGTAAATGGGAGAAATAATTGGAATTCGTCTGGGAATGAACACAAAATGCCAATTCCTTGTAGATAATGCATGCATTTGATACGAGTCCTCTGGAGAAGTATCAGACGGGATGATTAGAGTGCCCAGAGTTGTAAAGGCTCTTATTGAGAGAGAATTTTAAGATTTTTTTTTAGAAGTCCACCTAATTAGAAGCAAAGTTCTTCATTGTGCTATTTTTGAACGTCTATTCAATGCTATCTCTCAATGCAGCATCGTCCCACAACCAGCGCCATTCAGGAGTTCCCCTCTCACGACGTCAGACGGCACACCCCCGCCTTCGTGACGTCACATTGTCGTCATAACAGGCGCGCGCTTTCTCCAGATATTGATGACGTCAACGGACGCTCCCTCTTTGTGATTCCAACGCCCTTTAAATTACCGAGCACTTTTATAAGAAATAATAGCTTTCCTGAAATTTAACTTGCATTTCCAGAAAATATTAGACCCCCAATAATGACCTCATTATTATAAATAAGAGTGTATATA